>QNGE01004962.1:4421-20657 GCA_008508345.1 Paragonimus westermani | reverse complement strand
TGCCCGCACAAGGTCATCTGGACCAGCAGCCTTATTACGCTCGAGAGCCGCAATGCAGTTGCGGACCTCAGTCTCACTGGGTGGTTCCATGTCTACCAACCAGGGCACTACATTAAAGGTATGTGGCGGCAACGCAGTAAAAACAGGAGGCCAGTTATATTGACCCTCAAAGTGTTCCACCCATCGCTCTAACCTTCTGGACCTATTGTAGATGATTGTGCCATCTGTCTCGCTGACAGTCTCATTGATAGATGGTCACCTGGGACCACTAGCACGGGTAAGCCTGAAGAGTGTGCCGGTGTTCCCTGAAGCAAAAGTCGTCTCCATTTCCTTAACTTTCCCCCTTAACCAAGTCTCACGACCAGCATTTAGGCTATGTTTTGGCTTCCTAGGGATATCTTCTAGATTTGCTATGTGAACTGCCAGAAGGAATGTTCCGTCTAGCTTCTAACAACTCCAGGGATTTCTCCGAGATCCAATGTCTGTTTAGTCCATGTACCCTCGTGTCGCATACTCCAGTAGCTGCTTCTCAAATGGCCTGTGAGATTTGAGCCCAGCAGCTATTACGAACTGCTAAGATAGCTTTCTGAACTGGTTTAGTTAATGTACCTGCCTCACCAGTGGCCTGTGTGATCTGGGTCCAGCAGCGATCAGGATCTTCGGTGTGAGAACTACTGAGGCAGATTTCTAAGTTGGTTTGATACTTCTGCTTTACCGACGGTGTAGTCAGTTTCTCAACAGCCGATCGTTGCTGTCGGTGGGGTCGTTGCTCAACAAAAGTGAGTAAGAAACGACAGCGTACCAGCGCATGATCTGAATCTAGGTACGTGCTTCAATAAGAAGAACACTCCTGAATGGAATCCCGCCACCTATACCTAACAGCTATGCGATCTATCTGGGACCAGGTCTGATTCCGAGAGGGTGGGCGCCAAGTATAGCAATGACGTGCACGATGCCTGAAACTAATGCTGGCTAAAAGCAGCCTATACTCAGCGCACAGCTGCAATAGTCGCCCGCCGTTTTCCGAGCGATGTGATGCTATCCCAAACCTGCCACCTAGATGAGGTTCGGCTCACCAAAGCGGCCGACATGGATGTTTACATCTCCGGCCATAACGACTATATCAGAACCATATGTCGACCGGAGAAGAGCAACCAGATCCGGATAACAGACGTCCTTTACGCCGGCGTCACTACGGTCAGTTGGAGCGTAAGCAGACACAACGAAAAGATTTCTGACAGTTTTGCGTCTAACACTGACTCTAACAGAACTTGCCAAGCGGACGGCACAGAGTTTACTATTAACAGAAATCCAGTCTACCAATACGGCTGCGGCCGTCGTGCTGAGGACTGTACCCACTCCAGCCTCACCGGCAACGGCGGCCCGGGAGTCACCTGAAACGTATAACCAGTATCGGGTAGAAAGTACGGGTGCTGTTAATTCCATACGTTGACTGCTGTCGTGGATTCTAGTCTGTGAGATGCGGCAAACATCGATATGTAGCGAGTTTAACGTTCGTGCGAAAGCAGCCTGTTGACCTGTCTGTTTTTGAAGTAAGGACGTTAAAGGCACCCATATTAATTCGCGTCCTAGGTTGAAGCACAGGACGAGAGAGGTTTGGGACTGAGTGACGAGAGCTGGGACTTATCGGCACAGTGTTACTATGATTAATAATCCCTTGTGGGACCTGCATAGAAATGACCAGAATTGGGAATGGGGAGGGACCTGAGAGCTATATTTGATAGGACAGTAGGGGAGGGGTCAGTAGTAGCATGTTTTCGCCTATCCACCCTGCCGTATGCAACAGACAGGACGACCCGGTTTATACTGCGAGCCGGCCGATGCAGTATGGAATTGTTTATGTTGTGAGGATTCATGATTGCGTGTTGGTTGGGATACTGCCAAGGCGCCCAGACCGAGACAGGAAAACGATTAGGGCTCTCAGTCAAAGCCTATGGCTCAAAGGCCTGTATTGCAAGGCAGCGAGTGGGTGGCGGTGTGCCAGAAATGGTACGTTTTTCAGGAAGAGATGTCAACCATCTTCCAACCCCCGACCTGGAGGACAGGAGACTGTGGTTTGTCAGACCTCTACCTGTTGGCCTGCCTGGTATGAGTAACTCTGTCCAGTTGAGCCCAACAGGTCATCGAGATGCGCAAGCCGTCACACCACGTCCAATTTCCAGTCTCACCGTGACGGCTTCAGAGAGACTAGGATCCATGTTAATAGTGAATGTATGAGACCACCATCTTCCGCACTGTCTACCCGATACTGGCTCTACACTTCAGGTGGTTACAAGGCCGCCGTTATTGGTCAGGTCGGAGCAGATATATTTTTCAACACGACGGCCGCAGGCACATTGGTAGATTGGATTCCTGTCAACAGTAGCCATTGTGCTGTCCTCTCGGCAGTTTCAATTAAGACCAACTCCGGATGCGAAACATTGAGAACTTTTTCCATTGTGTCTGATTACATTCCGGCCGACTGCAGTGACGTCGGCGTAAAGGACGCCTTTTACTCAGTTCTAGCCATTGCGCTTCGGTCGACAAGTAGTTCTGATTTAGTTGTTCTGGACGGAGATAGGAACGCCCAGGTCGGGCGCATTGGTGAGGCCGAATCTCGTTTGGGTGACAAGTTTGGGATAGTATCACATCGTTCGGTTAGTGGTGAGTGATTGTTGCAGCTGTGCGCTGAACGTGGGCTATTTTTAGCCGGCACTAGTTTCAGACATCGTACGCGTCATTGTTATACTTGACACCCGCCATCTCCGATTCGGGCCCCGTCTCAGATAGATCACATAGCCGTTAGTTCCAGGTTGCAGGGTTCCACTTAGGACTTTCTGTTATTAGAGTATCTGTTTGGGCTCAGGTCATGCCGTTCCGTCCTTGCTTTTGATAGGCAACGACCCCACCAACAGTAACGATTGGATGTTGAGAAACTGGCGTTACCATCTGTAAACTGTAGATACTAAACCAGCTCAGAAGGCTATGTTAGCAGCTCGTAATAGCTGCTGGGCTCAAATCTCACAGGCCATTTGAGAAGCAGCTACTGGAGTATGCGACACGAGGGTACATGGACTAAACAGACATTGGATCTCGGAGAAATCCCTGGAGTTGTTAGAAGCTAGACGGAACATTCCTTCTGGCAGTTCACATAGCAAATCTAGAAGATATCCCTAGGAAGCCAAAACATAGCCTAAATGCTGGTCGTGAGACTTGGTTAAGGGGGAAAGTTAAGGAAATGGAGACGACTTTTGCTTCAGGGAACACCGGCACACTCTTCAGGCTTACCCGTGCTAGTGGTCCCAGGTGACCATCTATCAATGAGACTGTCAGCGAGACAGATGGCACAATCATCTACAATAGGTCCAGAAGGTTAGAGCGATGGGTGGAACACTTTGAGGGTCAATATAACTGGCCTCCTGTTTTTACTGCGTTGCCGCCACATACCTTTAATGTAGTGCCCTGGTTGGTAGACATGGAACCACCCAGTGAGACTGAGGTCCGCAACTGCATTGCGGCTCTCGAGCGTAATAAGGCTGCTGGTCCAGATGACCTTGTGCGGGCACTTTTCAAAGGAGGGGGAGAAGCGTTTGTGTGGACGATGGGGACCATCCTCCCGTCTTTGAAGGAAGGAGTTGGCGGCTCTTGCGAAAACCACAGAAGAATTAGTTTGACCCCAGTCATTACTAGGGTTTTGGCATCCCCCGCACTTTGTCGACGCACTGCAATTCGGAGGATGAACATTGGAGAAGAACAGGCGGAGTTTTGCCCCGGGTGGGGATGTATGAATCACATTTTTATACGTCCTCAAATTTTGGATTAGTACCATGTGTATCGCCCGCCAACAATGACCGTATTCCTCGGCTGTGAAAGTGTGTCTCATTCGGTGGACCAATCTGCACTTTTAGAGTCGCTCAAACGCAGGTGTGTGCCGATCAAGTCGGCGCTTTATTCCCATATTTCACATTAGGTTGGGCTTTACGGTTACTTATCGGACAGTTTTACTACCATGAGCGGCGAACGTGAGGGCTGTCCACTTTGACCATTTTCATTTAAATTTTTCGTGGACTTACTGGAAGGCTGTCTGTGGCACTCACAAGACGCCTGCGTGGATGTCCTACCTGGTGAAAGTCTGACTGAGCTTGATTATGTTGATGACAAAGTGTCGCTGTTTAACAACTTCCTAGCAACACAAATAATGTTAGGTGCTATTTCGCGTTCTGCCAAATACTTCGGAATGCGCTTTGCGGCCTGAAAATGCAATGTGGTTCTGCAGTATTCGTGTGATTACGGAGATTTAATGTTAGATTGCGTGGTTGTGGAGTTTGTTGACCGGTTTGTCTACCTGGAAGCTGTACCAGCTACGACGGTGGAAGTGTAAGGAATGAAACAGAAGCACGTATCTCTAAGGCTAGGGCGGTATCCGCTAACCTGGGCACCTATTGCATCAGAGAGGTGTCTCTCTGAAGCTCAGGGGTCGCATATATAAGACAGCAGTGAGGGATGCACTACTTCACGACGGCTCAGAGTTGAGGACGAACCGTCTCCAGGTGTTTGACCACCGATGTCTACGCTCAGTCGCTCGTATCCGGTGGCACCAGAGTGTAAGCAACGAAGTGGTTAAGAAGCGAGCTTTTGGCACTGATTGTCACACGAGTTCTTTTGTTCACCCCTCATATTTGCACAGGCTTGGACAGTTAAGCCATGTACCAAAGATGCGAGCTAATCGTCTACCACATTGAACACTCTTTGCCAACGATGTAACTGACTGGCGTAAGGTGTGGGATGGACGGATGATGATCTGGCGTAGACAATTGAAGTCGTTTATGAAGGATTTGGCGGGGATGTTGTCGTTGTTTGACCGAGTTGTCTGTAAAGTGAGTGCACTTAATCAGACGGAGCAGTGATAGTTGTCTTGCTGACAACTGCTTACCTTCACTTACGGTCCGGTTGTTTGCTTGTAAGGTGTAGGAACCTTGATGCTTAGTGTTTGAATATGGGCGTAGCTATTATTAGTAGTTAAATCCCTTCCTGTCCGCTTTTTTCTTCGTGTTTGTGTAGCAGTTAAGAGTCAATGTGAACCACGGATGTATTGCTGTCTGTGACGATGATGATGACACGTATGAGCTCGTGCACACGTGATAAGAGAGTAAAGTAATCTCTCGAATGGGTGAGTTGGCACTCCCCCATCATCCCGCATCAGGCGTTACACCTACTCTGATCTTAACCACACCAGATTGATGGCCAAGCTGCGCGGTTACATCAATAGAAGAGCGTAAAGTAATGAACCAATCAAGCCATCGACTATTGATTGAACAGTGACCTGTTTCCTCTTTAACACACCCGATCTGTATTTCAGTCTAACTACATAACCCTTTTATATAGTTGTACTGATCCAAAGGTTAACTGTCGATTTGCCCGCCTATGTTTTAAATTTCTTGGACCACAAGTAAAACCTCCTTAGGCACTCAAACTAGACATAACTCATGGATGCAGACAACACAATTTTGTTACTTGACTGGTTCACTCATTTCTGGCCACGGGCCAGACTAGGTGGTGCTGTGACTCGAGCCACCATGGCTGAATTGAAAAGTTGGAAATGTTATGGATGCAAGGACGCCATTGGCTACTGCACGCTGCTTTTTCGGATAGGATCATCACGATATCGACGACGGAGCAGTTGACATCTAACCATCTTACTTAGCAAAACCGTTAAAACCGTCATGTTCCACGACCATGTCATTGCTTGACGATCCAGTAGTTCTACGCAACCTTCACTGTTCTCAGTGAGTAAAGTCTGGTGTGGTGGCCGTTCAAGTGATACGGAATGCGTGTCTCTGCGGACACAGGTTGTATAATTGCAGTACTCGTTTAGTTTATCACACATCCTTCCTTTTTTTGAAGCGTGCGCCGACTAACTGATGTGGGTTGATTAGCGGCGACAGCGATGACCAGCCAACAACTACATTGATATCCTCTTTGTAAACAGGTAACGTTCCTGTACTATGAAAGAAATAAGCCTTAACACAAACATTCTTTTTTTCACTTGCGAGTGAGTGTCTTTTGGACGTTTCAGCTGGTCAATTTGGCCAAAGCAACATGCTGTTCCTACTCTGGTTGACATTTTATTAGCACTACTGCGAGCTGATGAGGTGATGTTACCCAAGTACGTGAAACTGTCCGCTCTTCCCTTGTAATAAATAACTTAAAAGTACGAAAGCCCCAGTCCTGAGGTGGCAGGTAATATATTCCATACAGACAAACTGGATAAATCATCTCAATAGGCGTATTCTGTTTGCCTTCGACGAAAGGACTAAGCTATACAATACCATCCGCATATTTCATGTTGGTCAGCTTAATGTTGAAAAGAATCCCAACCCCAAGTCCGTTGGGTTCCTTAAGACAAAAGTGAACAAGATAAAAATCGAACACTTGACAAACCCAATTCGAACGCCTTCCCTATGCGGGTTTCGGCAGTTGCTATCGTCGTGCCGTGAAGTAAACCTCCAGAGGAAACTTCCTCCTAATTAGTTGATCGCCAAAGACAATGCGTTCGTTTTAAAACACCCAGACTGTTTATTACGGAATAGCGCCAACAAATGCGCACTAGTCCAGCCTTTGCGTGCTCATGTAGGCTCTGGGACAAACGGAGCTATCTTTTGTCTGTCGTACCATCTTTGACGACTAAAAAGCTATCAACAACGGCACTAGGCGATGGGCGAAGACTACTTTCCTTGTCTACTTGCTGCAGTTCTCTGGGATGCCGACTGGTGGTGCGTTCTATAAATTCTTGTGTTTATGGGGCCTCAGTCTGAGTACTGTACTTTGGTGAGGCAGCCGTTCTTAAGGCATGGCAATCTTGCACTGAATCAGATGGTGTTCATGGATGCTCCTCAAGCACGTAGTTTGAACAGAATTCCGTACGGAAGCCGGTAGTTTACATATGTTTTCCTTTATATTACCAGCGTGTTCATTATGGGCGTTTTGTGCCAGCTTGACTACATAATGAATAGATTAACGCTTGTGGTGAATGGGAAAAAGAAAGTGAACACAAGGTGACAATACAACGAGTTCGTTGACTAATGACGACGGAAAAGGGTGAAAGGTTGATTACTTTGGGTTCACCAATTTGTAGTGGTCAAGAACGAGTTACTGAATAGCCCAATTAAATGCAAGCGTACCTCCCTAGGCTATCGGTGATAACAAAATGAACGAATGTAACAGAATAGTTACAGTTCTAGCAAAATATGACAATTAAAGAGTTGGACTCACGGAGGGGTTGAATTTGACCGCCACAATATTTCAAATTACCAGTTCCCGGGAAGCAATGATATTACGGAGTTACCGTGTACTGCTGAAGCGCGATGGGTGTTGCGACGATTTTCATAGTGCGTAGTACGTTCATAGCACGGCGGAGCTAAAAAAAATTTGGATGAAAGATCCGTCAGGCGACTGTGCAGCAGAGTAGGGGAGACTGTTGTGCACAAATTTTGTATTATATCGCAGAACCACTTAAACCAATTTGAACGACGTGCAGAGGTGATGCAAAAGCATTGTACAAAAGTGAGGCATCGTTAGTAAACAAAAATGAGAAAATCTCTGCAAGTCTCACCCTGGAATCTATTTGTTTCCCTTATACGCAGGTTTTGCTCCTAATATAGGTTGCCTCCTACATGTTCAAAGCGCATGTTCCTTGTGCTTGGTTCCTGAGCTCTGTTCATACGGACAACGGGCGTCTCTCAGACTGCTGTTGAACGGTTACCTTGCAATCACTTTGTAGGGGAGCGCTTTTCTTGTGCGGATTTCTGGGCGTTAATTTTTGAGCTGTCCAACAGGTGCGGTTTCCCAGTAATCGCACAGTGAAACACAGTCCTTACATTTTGATGTATTTCACGGGTTGACCTGGGTACCATGTGAACACCTTCAGGTGACCCTTTCCAAGACAATTCGAAGCGCGTTTTATCGTACATCTTTCAAGGCACGGTCGAAAAGGCTAGGTAGTTCTGCATCCACCTCCATTACTAACGTATTACCCTCCAACCAGCCCAAGGTGAGTTGCGGCCGACATTTTGAAGTATGATTTTTGACCAAATTCTGTCGCACAGAGTTTTCAGATAAGGTTGGAAATGCCCTACGGTATAATTTCGCGGCGTCTTTTCAAGCGCAGTTATATAGAAACCAAGGTTGATGAGAATTGAAGAGGAGCAAAATTGCACACGCCAACTCAAATCTACATCTAATGCACCGTAGTAAGTTTGTTATCAAGGCAAACATTTAGGTTCACAAAGAGATGTTTTTTTCTTAATATCGTCTCCCCGTTTCAAAACAGCTTCTGGTTCTGCTACTTTCTGGATACAAAACACTTCAGTTAATGCCATTTGGGGTCGGCAGATAAACAGATCTCGAGCAAATGACGATGTTGGCTGGTTACTTTCTTTTATGGACGCCATCTGGCTAGTTGAACTTACTTGTGCTGTTAGTGTGGGCGATTTGCTCAGCTTGACTGTTGTCACGCTGTGCTTGAATATGCCGCTTGAAGCAACTCTTGATGTTCCGAACTCAAAACGTTCTGACGTGCTAGTTTGTGCCCCAACACCAGACTGGAAAAATTCCCTCTCGCTGTATAGGCTTAACGTTGAATTCTACCCTCACCATTGGTCTCAGATAACGGGGTAATGTTACTCTGGGGAACCCGCTGACACATTTGCTGGTTGTCACATTTGCCAACCATCCTGAGGAGAACGTAACATTCGCCATTGGTTGTACGCATCTGTTTTACCGCTACTTTGTCCATGTATTACTTATAACGCTTAATGGTGTAACAGCCGATTTTTCAGACCTCAGTTGGCGTTCTCAATCTCTCTTACGTAGGATTAATATGCGATTTCCTTGATGTCTTCCGGTCCTGACATGGATACTCTCAATCCAGATGACTATTTGATTGCGATAGTCCAGATTCCACCTGGGCAAACCTCAAGTCAGCTGTTAGATGTGTCCAAACCCAAAACTGCAAAATTCCTTCGCAAATTTTGCAAACGAATAGTTTCTCATCCATCCACTGCTGTTAGGAAATCTTTCCAACTTACTTGTGAGAAGGAGGATAAATTTATACTTTCAGTAACGGAGGAGAGCCCGGTGCCCATTTCTTTCGTTGGTAAAGGATCGAATAATGAATGGTATCTTCGCCATCTTCCAACTCATCGGTTGACCGTAAAGCCTTACAGTTTCTCATCTGACATGTAAGTTTGCTATTCCATGGCTGCATTTTTAATATTCGTCTACAATTTTGTTTCTTATGTGCAATGCATGTTATATCTCATAGTACCAACCAACGGTGTAGTTGAGGACGTCGGACCTAATGACTGTTTACTTCATTGTGAAACCACAAACAAGTACTTCTTGTAATTCCTAAAAATCACCCCAATCCCATTTATCATGAAAATGTTCTTGCAGGTTTTGTGCACTTCATTCGATTCGTCTATTTGACGGAAAGTGAGCAACATTGATTCGTCTGTCTGTGCGTAGGATAGGTGTGGTGCACTTTCCGTCAAATAGACGAATATATATATATATAAATTATTTATTCGAAAAAGAGGGCACACTGAGTGGTGAATGATTTATTGTGACGTTTCAAATCCACACTAGGATCCGTTATCAAACAAATAAATGTGTCGGAATGAGATTGTTCTACCGCTCACCGTGTTCGTCTGTCCGTCTGTCTTCGCTCGCGTTTCGTTTCACCTTCAACGATGCTGACGTAGTGGCTGTCTATGCCAATGTGTCGATTGAACGAATTCCGCGAATAGAAAGCTTCGAGTACAAGCCGTTCCCTTTTCATTTTTGCCCGCGCGACCACTTTCGCATGGTCTATGTTGACATCGTGACCTGTGTCCGCACAGTTGTGATCTACGGTCGGCTCGTCGCATTGCTAATTTGTGTTCGTGCACGCGTGTACGCAGCTGTTTGCCTGTCTCCCCCACATACTGTTGGTCACACCCGAGGCATGGAATCGCGTAGACCACGCTAGACGGTTCGTGTGGTTCTACATGATCCTTAGCGTTCATCAGAGCCGAACGGAGTGTTAAGTTTGGCTTGTGTGATATTTGGATGCCCAGTTGTTGCAGCATCCTTCGTACTGCTTCAGATGTGCCGTGAATATATGACACTGTCATTCGTGTTCCAGGTTTTGCACGTTCACTTCTTATGGGCCCTCTGATACGCCGAAACACTCACGCACTGATGATGTCACCTCGCTTGGTGATGAAACGTTTGCAACCCAAATGCCAAGCTCGGCGAACATATCAATACCACTTACGACTCTTTCTCAGTAGCTGAGATCGATTAACCGTTTTTGTTTCGGCTACGGAAACCATCTGTTTACTGAAACCTTCTTCACTTCTAGGACCGTGATGATTGTGCTGGTTTGCAGGCTAACCATACAAGCGACCGTTAGGTTCCTGTCTGAGCAAAGGTGGCTCAATAACCGAGGAAAATTGTTTGCTGTTTTAACGAACCTCAAGCATCGATTCTTTTCCAGCGTTCCATGGTGTGAATTCGATACTCGCCTATAAACCTGCGGTTCCAGTACCAAGCTAAGTTTGCGTCCGAGCACAATCAGTAGTTCGCTTTAGTGCTATAACTTGATCTACCGTCTGTGAGCACTCAAATAGAATATAAAAGGCAAAAGAACAATGGATGGCGACAGTGAACAGCGGCCGACGAAGTATACACGATTAACTCGGAAATTCCCAGTTAACCCAACCACTCCAGGCTAGCGCATGAAGACAGGAAGAATAATGGCCTTCAAGCAGAACCTTGTTATGTCGCTCAATCCGAAGACAACGCGGTCACAAGCTCGTTCTTGTTTATTAGGGTTTATGATCAATAGGAAAGCTAGGTCGAAAAATGGACCAGACAAAAGTCCAGACAATACAGCGAGGTCCCTATCAGAAGATGGGCGTGTAAGCGGGATGTTTTCCTATGGACCCACTTGAGTTGCTGCTAACTGTTTTGCTTCACAAGTCCTATTGAACTCTGCCAGATGGCCCTGCAGATCTCACCACGCTTCTGATGAGATGCAGCAAGATATGCTATATCGGAATTTCCTTGTGACCGTTTTAGTACACAGGATTTGGTGAGATGACATTCTATCTTACCGATCCCCCTCCACAATTGTTCCCATCCTCCGGAAAAGTCAATGATATATGGGACGACCCTTGAGGGACAAGTTCGATACCGGTTGCGTCGAAGACGTTGGCCGCCGTGACCCTTTGTAAGCTGACTCCAACGCGTGATAAACCCAGAACGGGTGGGACAGACTCTGATCCATGGCTGCGTTGATCGGAGTTGCATATGCAGTCGCATAATAAGACATAACCACACTTACAGACTACCTCATTGTCTTTAGGGATATTCGGAGGGTTTTCGACCCAGCCGGCAAGCCAGGAATTCATGATTGTCTCTTGTAAAAGGACGCATCTGGGACTCATGTCAGCGTATTCAAAGTACCTTTCGCAAAAACATATACGGTAAATTTCCATTTTTTTGCATCGTGAGAGGTTTTTATCAAGGTTGTCTGATTCCATCTTTCGTGTACAACTTTGTCAGGGACCTCCTCGTTGATCTCCAGTACCGAGATGTGGTACTACTCTCTGATGACCGAATTAGAGATCTAGAGTACGCCGGTGTTCTTGTTCTAGATCGTTGTATCATACAGGTGGCGCGAGTCGTCTTCGACAGGTTGGTGGTATCAGTTCGTCTTCTCTACCAGTACCAGGTTGTGCTAAACCTCGTAACTAGTCCGTCGATTTGGATGAGAAATTTTCCTCAGATGACCCACAAGAACGTGCACGTGCTCAGTGGAGACATCTTACCATGTTGTTCACACTGCTCTACTGGGTCCAAATGAGTACGGTGAGATCGCTGTCGGTGGGAATTGCAGTAAGTGGATACGCTCCGCTGATGTGCGGTCCATTGGAACACCCGCGATCAGAGTGTGCTTGTCCACCGCTCGTCTTCGGATGACAACACGCCCTTAATTTCAGGAAGATGGTAAACGTTAGACATTAGAGTGCTTTTGCAAGAAGTTGGTCTCTGCAGCCAAACCTACTTAGACGGGCACCATTCCAACTTGGGAAATTGCACCGTGGTTTTTTAATCCTCAGTGAACGTACTGTTTTGAAATGGATGAGGTGAAATTAGACTGGGAGATAATGTCGGTTCCGAAGCGCGTGACTTGCATTCTTAACGAATTGACTGTTAGAATGGTGAATACCCTAACCAAAAGATGGGCGAACGAGACTGATATTGTGAGTTTTGTTTTACATTAAAAAACATTTCATGATGCTGAGACCACAGTCAGCCCCGTTTGGCCCATGTTACTTTGTCAATATGATTTCCTCAAAACAATCTTGGTTTTGTTAATTTCTGCCGCAATGTCAGATATCGTTTCTTCGAATTTGGTCTCTTGTTTAGTAGTCGGTCTATCTCATCATTCACAAAACGAACCATTTTTGTTACCATCTTCTTAGAAAACGGACATTCATGTGATTAATCGCGTGATTCATCGTTGGGAGTTTGAATATATCTCCCGGTCTTTGTTCGGACAATTTTGCGCTTCATTCTTAACCTGTGGTTCTCAGCTTGTTATCTTATGTAGACCCCGTTGCTACTGATTTCTCACGTGTGCTGCCTTTGATAAGGGGACGCGTAGAACGCCATACCGTTAACATGCCCTTCTATGCGCTAATGAAGTTCATTTAAGGTGTGGACTGATTCATCTGTTGGTGGGTTAGTTTGAAAGACAACCCATACCCACCCAACGGATTCAGATTTCACCGATTTCGGATTTCTTATATGTACCTCTAAACCAAGCCTGCTAATTCTGAAAACAATGGACAGCAATGCCGATACGGTGACACTGATGATCCTCTAGGCTGCCGTGCTCAACAGTTTGCGGCCTAAAGTTGACTCTTCCGGTTAACCCATTGTTCGAACTTAAGTGTTAGCGTAGCCACTTGATTTCACCGACAGCTGGATTGTCTTAGGCGAGAATTATTTCGCTCAAATTAACCACCACTCTAGTCGGATTTAAGCCCTAGATCGACCTTGCTTTGCGGAGGTAACATCGATAGTGTAACAGCTCAGACAGCGTTCATTGCGGTCTGACCAAAATGAGCTTGTGATTAGACTGGCGGACGTGAGTAAATAGTAAGTTGGGGAGTTGGATTGTTCGCCGAGGTACGATAAAGGTGATCCAGGTACAGACATTACAAACTACCCTACTGCGTCCTAGTTTCTGAAACTACAAACTTCCAATTTGGTGAGCGCAGGTCTATGTTTACAGTACTTTTTCGCCGCGCTATTCCAAGGTAAGTACACACGAACGAAGTAGTGGTAAAAATACTCGTGCTCAGAAAGATGCTTATATCAGTGAGCGCTGCTTTCATATAGAAGTCTTGAGTTATATGTGATCAGACAGCAGCGGTCCTCAAACTAACTGATTCTGTGCACCCACTCTGTCCCTTTTTCAAATAACATAAAGGTTGGGGTAAATTCCTAGACGAATGCGGCCGCTGAACTACTGGACAATCCTCATGCTCTGAGTCCCTGCGAGCAACACTGATCTGTGTTGTCTGCTCGTCAGATATTTAATGCGGTGGTGAGATCGCAGTGATGAAGCGGGATAAACAGTTCGGATGCAGTTGTTTGTATTCATCGAGCTGAGGACGTCTATACCAGTTGTTTGTTATCACCGACAGTGGAGCGGTCGAATGAACAGGGTTAATTCTGCTGTGGTATCCTGGGGCGGCATACTTCTGGTTTGTGTATAATAGTAAAAAACATATGAACTGGTAGCGTGTCGACTTTTTAAGCCATATCTCTGTTTCAGTGCCTGAGTAATCTTCAGTAAGATGACTTAATAGTCGTATCGTTCGCCAGTACTTTGACACTTCAACAATCCTCTGAATCCATTTGCCCAACTAAAAAATGCGGTCGCTTGTTACTGTGCTTTGCCACATGACAAGGTGTGCTTCCTTAGCCGTCTCGTTTAGTTCAGTGGAAGACATTAAGTCGCTGTGATAAAAATGGCTGTTTGTAACGACGGCTGTGAGTACCGTTTGATTCATGAGAGATCGCCGTTTATTCTTGAAAATCGACCGAGGGAAATGCTTAAAATGTCTACTTGTAGATGCTCCGTTTACTTGCTATTTCCCTGACACACAGCTATATGGTGTACTAACATTCAAGCAAGTGTTTCCAGAAGGTTTACAGGGTTGTTGCGAATAGACCGACGACATTCTGATTAATGTATGACCTACGTACCAGGTTATCTTTCAGCTCAGGTGCGCCGGACCAGCAGCGAATGTACTACCAACTATCAACTGTTAGTTGATCAAGCTTGACTGAATCACGTAAAGCCTTAACAAACATCAGGGCCTCCCCTTGTGATTTCAACAGAGTAAGCCTGTTCACAGTTTACTCGCGGTGTTTACGTCTCAAAATGTATTTACGCATATATATATATATATATATNTCAAGACGGCGATCCAATACCATATATATATATATATATATATATATATATATATATATATGGTATTATGTGTACGGCGAGGACGGGTGATAGACAGACAAACGTTGACGAGCCGATAACCGATATGTAATTTTTCTGTCGCACATATGTGTATACAATTAAGTGTAAAAGGCGAACACCGAGTAATGGGTATTTATTGTGGCGTATCCAATCCACACTAAGTTCTTTTGTCAAACCAAATGATGTAAAAATTACACATCAGTTACCGGCTCGTTAGCATGTTTTTCTGGCTCTCGCTCGTCTTCGCCGTATTCGCGCGACCAATGGAGTGTAACGACTGTCAAGGTGGATATGTGCTGAAAGTGTTGTTGTCGTTCCTGCCTCTTTTTTATAATCCAATCACATTAGTGTCCGCCAGTTTGATCTCCTGCTCTCTGTAGTTGCATACTGTTATCAAAAGTGTGGCTTCCATTCTGTCCGTCTCAGTGCCAAGTGGTGTTCATGTAAACGTGTCTTCTACCGTTTACCAGTTTCGCGGGCGTAGACTTGGTCACAGTCGAAAAGGAATAGAGTATGTTATACTCGCTCTTTCACACATATTTTTCGTTTGACAAAGGATCCTAGTGTGAATTTGAGACGTCACAATTAATCATTCACTACTCGCGTGCGCCTCCTTCAAATATTATATATATATATATATATTCACACATACCACACTTATCACCAGGTTACTTGGATACTACGTTAGACAAAGGATAAACGGTGACTTTGATGACACAAGTAAACATGTCATCCACCTTCGTACCTTTGATAAGATTGAGCGTACGTATTGCACAAGAGTTAACAGCTGTTCATCTTCACACGCAGCCTCGAGAAACACTTGCTTGTACATCGTGTGACATGGGGCGTTACCGTCCCGACACAGGTATCCATCTTTATTCGATTACAGAACTCTTTAGTCCACCGACTTTGTATCAGTCTCCTCCGAACTGAAGGTGAACGATCGCAGTTCGAATCAAACAGTATGTAAACAACACAGAGGTTTAGCAGAATATCGTTGAATCATGTAAAGCGTTGCGAAAAATTCCAATTATCTGTGAGCTTGAGCTTGCCACTCAGACGACGAATCTCTAGTGTTAATAATAAACGTTTTGGAGCTCTATCCCCCATTACTTCACAGGATTATCGATTGGAGTCTCGATGAACAGGCAGACCGATGGTATGATCTTTGACAACTGCAGGGTTTGCACGGTTTTTTCGTGAACGCAAAATCTGATTGCGTAATCGACTAGCGATCGATTCAGCAGTAGCCAGCACTAATTTGAAGTTGTATAACCGGGGCTCTGTAGACTACGCAGAACCTGTGTAACGGTGAGTGTAGTTCTGTCATCATTAACATCTGTTTCGTTATATATATATATTATATATATATATAATATGTGCAGACGGGACATAAGGTGGAAACCATACATATCTCGTGAACAGATTCTGAATTCCTTTATGGCTGGCCAAATCACAGTAAGTGATTCTAATATTTGACACGACCTTAGCTATGTGGGTCAAACTCAATCGTCACTGGACAGTCTACAGTCAATAGCGGCCACGATATGCCTGGGTTAGCGCACTCTCGCGATTACGCCAGATGACTGCAGTACGCGTGCACGCAAGTACGGTTTGATAATTCATCATCATCATCATCA
>QNGE01004961.1:29967-40187 GCA_008508345.1 Paragonimus westermani | reverse complement strand
ATAATAATAATAATAATAATAATAATGAAAAGAACACTGTGATGCGATAACCTGCTGACCTCCCATGACTTAAGCTGAATGTTTCAAGCCTTGGTGTCCGTACTGTGACAACACGTACTTACAAGCGGATTGCGGAAGGCTCTCACGGTTGTTCATTGACACTTATTGAACAAAACTGCAGTCACACTGAAGATGTTTTGGCCAACATTAGTCATTACGAAATCCTTGGGAAGTTGGTTGAGTTCCAATTTATACCACTTACGAACCATAAACCAATAAGCACTATTTTCGAACCAAATGGGAGCATCTCAATCCAAGTACAAAGTCGATGGCATCAGGTCCCTTAAGAATTCTTTCGACATCCGTTACAGTTGAACTACCACTAAACAGAGAACGAGTGCAGTTATTTGCAAGATTGGTCAGCAGTCATATGCACCGCAAGACACGGTGGCAGCTGCAGTTTATTGAGCTGAAAAGACACCAGCGACTATTGTAGGCAACCCATCATCTGCTTGCCGACAATGGACTAATGCGACAAGTGATCCACTTACAGTTCATAGTAGATAACCAGGCGCTATGATGATCTCCAACAGGTATGCTAACGTCGCAACCGGTTAACCATCAGCAGCAGTTGTCGACATTCGGAAAACGGCTAGTGATACCAGCGAACTGTACGTCAAGTTAATTTGTCAACTTTATAATGGGCACCCGCAGATTAATCGAATGAAAACATAGATCAAGGCTATGTATAGTGGCCCAACATACACACTGGGTTCGAGCATCTAACGAGATTTTTCCCGAATTGTACACAGACCCTTGAGTTACCAAGGTAAACCGTGCTGCACAGTTGATGGACATTTTGGCTCCGGGTTCATTTGAACTTCGCTAGACACATTTCCCGTCCATCTGTATAGCCCTATTTGTATCCGATTTCACGTTTTTTGATATTTCCCCAACTGATATACATTATGTGAATGTTGCGGTGTGCGGCGACTTGAGAAACAGCACCCCTTGATAAGGTCCACGGTTGTCAGAAATAAATAAGCCCAATATTTGCTAAATGTGTCAGCCTCCTGTCGATTTGGTTACCCGAAGAGGTAGGACATAGACAGTAGCACCCACGCTATCTTGAATGCCATCACGTTAATGACGTGAACCATTTCCTGCATCTTCCGTATTGTCCGTGGTCCAAGGAACAAGTAGGGCGCCTTTTTGACACCTTCAAGTGTAAACTTCTAGAACTAATATAGAAGATGGCAACCACGGAGAGCCTGGGGAACTGTTCCCCATATTACAAAGGTTCCACGTGGCGTATCACCGGAAAAAGCTACGGTGCAGAAGGGTATGCTGCCTGATCCGAAGTGACCTGGAACACGAGGCGAAATGAGGTCATAGAGAGATGATCCAGTCACCTGCGTCGGAAAGAATGTCACCGGGTTCAGCTAAACTAGACCGCATTGGCGCGTGAGTCACACGACGGTCAGAGTGGACGTCAGGTCGATTCTTAAGCAGACACGTTAAGGCCGTATGCGACGTCGATGCAAGAGGCTACATATGAGTTTGCCAAACTAACTGTTCTACGGTCAATGAAGATGCAGCGTCTGCAAAACACGATTCATCTCTGGAACTTCTTCTGGATACCTCCACTCTATATCGTACGGCGGACCGACAAAACACGAACACTGGGGTATTCGAAGCGACACAAAACCAGACTTCGATCATGCGACAGAACAAATCAGAGGGATGTTGGAGTTAGAGTAAATCCAATCCGAAAAACTAAGTTACACTTAAATCTTTATGATCCGTCACTCGTTTGAAGAGCCCGGAGTACTACAACGTAAATAATTTCTCGTGACCTCAAGTTACCTTCAAGGTAGCCACATGCATGTATATATGTTGTTGACAGGCGGTATACTTGGCGAAAGTGGAATTCTGTCTTTGCATCCCCATTCCGAACGAAGTCCTGCTCACTCGCCGCAAGTGTCAACTAACAGCGCTGAAATGTTTACGAGATAAAGTGGATAGCAGAGCCCCCGTCAGAGCTACTGTTGTGTCCGCAAAAGACGCTTGGCCAACAAGTTGGTTTATTGCGCAAACTTCCGTATAGGTCATGTCAAAAACTAAACCACAAACGCGTGCACTCATTTGCACGACAGACATGCACTCACATACATTGGGTGACAGTACGTGGTCATTCGCCTTCGTGCAAGTTCTCACACAGCACGTATACACTGTTTCGATAGTCTCTTCTTGTCCGTCGTGTTCGGGGCCTGTCCTTCTGTTTCTGAATGTCGCCAGTGAGTAATACACTACTTGTGAGTAGTATACTACTCACAACGAAACTGCCTGTTATACAACACNCACGCGAGTTCTTGCGTCCAGTTTCAAGTACTGAAGAAGTCACTGAACGATCCTAATCTGAAGTTGTCCATACCACCTGAAATTAGGTCGAAATCGTGATACTTCATCACTCTCTTTGGAAATTGCCACCATGAATTTGTCAGGGCCAGCTGCCCTATAGTGGTGGTTTTAAGCACGGCGGTTAGACATGTAGCAGTAGCAGAGAAGCGTCGGCTAAATGAATTCTTCCTGGATGTGTTTGACCATTGGCAAGAGTTGGTCACCAAGCCAGATATAATCTCTAACCAGCGATGCGGAAATAGCCTCACCCTTGCAGGCGAATCACCTCTGTTTGTAATAAATGTTGCTAAGAGAAAGTGGGCATTTCTGTCTCATCTCCCAAGCCTACATGGAACCCGGGATTGGCGTCAAGGACAGGATGAAGCCAGATAATGGCTCGGCAACTGATACAACTCAGAGCTGTAATCCGACAGCGCCTGTGCAGAAAGCACATAGCACACTGAATTTTGCCCGTCGTCCCAATATCTAACCGTTATGGGCGGGCAAAGATACGAAACGTGCCAAACACGAAACTTACGCATATTAGGTCATTTTTCTTTTTGGCTTTTTCTTACCCAAAATTTACCCAACTTCACTTCATGTGTATATTTCTTAGGTTGCTGCATGTCGATGAAACCCAAATCAAGCGCTAATGCTTGTCATCTATGATATTGGAGATAGCAACGAGACTTCTGTAGTGGCAAGTGATACCCGTAGACAATAGTGGAAGCCATCTTCTTTGTGATTCATGACCATGCCACTTATTGTATTACGGTTTCAAGTGACGTCCCACTAACATATACAATACAGTGAACGTTACTAACCGATCGCTTATCCGTTTTGTTGGAATACACACAGCGGACTACTACTGTGCTACCGGCACGACCAGTTTACTCCGTGCAGGTCGACTGGGGGTGGCAAATTATCAAATGTAACGAGTGTGTAAACATCGCCATTGCAAGCTGGTCACGCCTTAAGACGGTACACCGAGGTGAAAGTGATAAATGTCTTGAGTATGCTGCACAAATCCTATGCATCGGCTCGTAGCACAAATCGTACCGCTGGAAATCTCGTCTAGTGAACGACTAAATCCGTCAGAACCTCGGTTTGAAAGCGGGCATTACAAAACAGTCAAGTCACAGACAACGGACAATTTAAGGATACCGCAAACCGTTTAGAACGAACACTTCCGGCATCGTGCTGGAAAGCTGACAAAAACAAACGATAGTTTGGAAGTTACTGGTGAACTCATTTTTATGAAGTAGCCAGAACTCACCCTGGAATCAGTGAACTTCCGTCGTTTTTCATCGGAGGCCAAACTACCAGTGGAGCCCGGAAGACCACTGCCGGAGGTAAAAGAACCTAAATAAGACTAATAAACACTGCTAACCGCGAAATACCCAAATGCAGAGCTCCGACGGCGCTCTGAGCAGCCGACTGCAAGCCACTAGCAGTATTGCTTTGGCGTCCGACTGATCCACCGCCACTGCCGGTCGAAGCACTTCGGCAGGGTTGCTGAGAAGAGTTGGGACCAACGCCTTGACCCATGGAGACAACACCCGTTGCGTCACTCGGTTCACCAGATCCTGGTGCCAATGGGAATGTGCCAGGAAAACTGGTAAAATCACCAACATTTGCTCCAAGGATTCCGCTTAGAGGATTCGGAGGAGGAAGCAGTGAAGAACCAATCCCAGGGGGTCGACCACCAAGCAAGATCGAATTAGCCGCAGCGACGGCCGCAGCCCTCTAAATTGAAGATAACCAGTTTTTTTACGTGAACATGTTAAACAGTGGCACAAACCACCTAGGACGAGAAAGATGCATCAACCTGCGACTAAAATTTGGGTTCCGAATTCGTGACACTCAAACACGTGAATACCCAATGTTGTTGCAATCTGATTAACTTGATCTTTGATAAGCAACGTTTTGTGGAAATCATAAAGAATGTTTCTAGAGCAAATTCCGTTTCAAACATAAACCAAAACGTTCCCACTCATACTTGAGTCGTCCAACAGCACAGAACACGCGGCT
Organism: Paragonimus westermani; assembly: GCA_008508345.1. NCBI lineage: Eukaryota > Metazoa > Platyhelminthes > Trematoda > Plagiorchiida > Troglotrematidae > Paragonimus > Paragonimus westermani. The sequence continues at coordinate 35,756 of QNGE01004961.1, read as the reverse complement.
CCCGACATCAACTACAGCACACCACGCCGAACAATTTTGAAGCAGTCAGAAAATGGCACTTCGATGAAATTAGTCCTTACACGGAAAACAACTCATACACTCATTCACGATAGTCTTGAGTCTGACCAAAAGGTACTTTGGCTCGCGCCACTGCAACAGTAGAAAAAACTACTAGGAAATAATAGAAACAGGGTTGAACGAGAGGAGCAGAAAGGATAGGAATGCAAACAGGTCATTGGTTGCGACAAGTTATCAGTTCGAACATTGTTTGTACCCAGCAGTTTGAGTGGCCTCGAGGACTCCAACCCATAAGACGACGCCCACTTCCTTTGTTCAGTAGGAAGGTCAGGGTCTTCATAGTTAGGGATCACGTCGTTGCGTTACCACTATGCGGTGTTACCTGAATGTCGGTGGCCTACGTATAAAGTACCTAATACGGTCAACGTTCATCTGGTAACCGAAGTACGTGGCCATACATTGTAAAACGCGATAAGCTAACCAGTGGATCGCTTGCTCCAAATGTTCCGAAATAAGGCACAGCCGAGCGACCGCACCAATCGCACGATCACCCCGCTTGATGTAGGTTAATTGACGGAGACAGCGATGGTCAAACACAGCAAGTCTGCTTATATATTTGTCGGCGAGGTATCCGGAACAGAGCGAAAAGGAGTGCATACAAGCGTTATACACCTCCTTTTCAAGAATAAATGGATGTCTTGTCAACGCCACAGATGATGAAGGTGAGGCAACAAGTGTCTTGGCTACCTTTGCGGGTCACATTCACCATCATCACCGGACAGCAATAAAAAGTGGTTCATACTGATGCTCAACTGACACGCAACCATGAAGAAGAAAAAAGCAAACCCCGAATTGGAGGAAGGAAGAGAAAAAGAAAGGAACGAGAAGGAACCTAACTAGTTAAACAGTTGTCTATGTTCAAACATTCAGCACCAAGACGCCTACACCTTGCAAACAAACAGCCGAGCTGTAAGTGAAAGTAAGGCGTCATCAGCAAGACAGCTTCCTTACGGCTTCTACCACTCCATGTCACTAAGTGCACTAGTTTCATAGACAACTCGGCCAAACAACGACAATATTCACGCAATCTCACCCAACGCCCCCAAGCCACCGAGTCCGTGAGTCGTGAGGGCCTCAGCCCGGGGGACAAACCCGGTCCACAGTGACCAACCCATTCGTGGACGATTTCACTTGTTTAGGACAGGTCAACATCTGTCCACCTCGCACCTTGCGCCAGTCGGCCGTAGCGTCGGCGAACAGTGCACTGGGCAACAGGCGGTTAGCTGACATCCTTAGCACAATAAGTAACCATCTAAGTCTATGCAGATGTAATGGATGAACAAAAGGACCGACAGTGACCTCCTTGTATGTCATAGTCACCATGCATATGCANTACAAACCGGTCAACAACCTCCATGGCTTCATTATCCGACATTGAATCTACGTAACCGCAACAATTTTGCGGAACCAATTTACATTTTGAAGCTAAACAAACGTATTCCGAAGCATTTAGTAGAACGTGAAATATCGTCTAGCATTGATTACGCTGCTTGGAAAGTGTCAGACAGCAACAACACCTTGTCGTCACTATAATCAAGGTCAGGCAGTCTTCCACCAAGTAGGAGGTCCACGCTGGCATCTTGTGAGTGCCGCACACATCGCTCCATTATTGTCTGATTAAATTACACCGAAATGAGTAAGGTGGACAGCCTTGACATACGCCGCTCCTGGTGCTGAAACTGTCAGTCAGCTCACTGTAAACCTTACTCTGTGCTGAAGTAAGAGAATAAAGCGCCGACAGTAAGTTCACATACCTGGTCGGTACATCCCTGCGTTTAAGTGGCTTTAAAAGTGTAGACCGGTTCACCGAACCGAACGCACCTTTCTATCACATTAGTAGCCGAAGATATAGTGCTACTCAAGTATGTAGGACCGTTTACAATCTGACTGCTTGCAATAATGAACGCAGAATATCCCAGCCATGAAGCAGTACCTCAGTAACACTTACAAGCATTCTGAAGGCGCGAAGCGTAGTCTATACGAACTAGCCCAGAAAATCGCCCTGTTTAGTGTGGTCTGCATGTCTACGGTGGAGAAGCTGAACAAGCAATATCACTCACATACTTTGCCAGCCGACCTAGTGTCAGGAGACAGTAGTTCAACCTATCAGCCGTATTTGCAAAATACTTTACCGTGTTCTTTGGTTCACTCCAAAAATAAAAGCAGAATGCAACTCAGGAGACATTACAAACCGTGGTGGTGCTGTCCGACTGTCAGAAGTGCACCATTTAGGTTCTTATACTCAGAGATGTGTTCTGCGGCGCCCTCTTTAATCTTCTGATGCCAAATAAACAGACATCACACTAGCCTGCAACCTAAATGCTCAGCTTGGTCGTCTTTCCCCGGAAGAAAGGCGGTTGGGAGGTATGTTTGGTGTCCGGGAACAACGCATCAATAGCGAAAGACTACTGCAGCTGTGTGCATCCCACGGTCTCCGGATTTTTATAACCGCATTCCAACACAATAACAGACATTGATACATGGAGACTTTCTTGTGTTTCTCAGTCGTGGACACAATCTGATCATGCAGTAGTCAGTTGCAGGTGGCCTCACTCTGCTAAAGGCTGCCGTGCATTTTGGAACACATGCTGTTATGCGTGCCCGTTTTGGTTTTACTTGCTCAAAAGTCATACACCCGCAAGTGCAAACTAGGTAACTAGCAATCGGGCAAGGATAGCATATAGGACCCTTACCGGGAGGAACCAATGAACAGTGTTCAGCTCGAATCAGGTGAGGGAGGCTAAAGAACATCGGGAACAAATCGCGGCAGCCAAGAAAGCTTGCTGTGAAGTATGCTTCGAAGGGACTGTGCAGTTGTCCAGAGATAGCAGTGCGCCGCAATCAATCGTGTACTTGCATTCATAATACTTCTACTTATTCCACTTAGCTCTTTATTACCATGGAGTCATTTTAACGGCTATATGGTGGTGATGAGCGTCCAATTAGCAAGCACATTTACAACGCAACAGCACAAACGACAGTAGCTTGCAAATACCAAAGCGACCCACAGGACAAATTGCATCAAGTTACATGAAGCGTTTATGAACAGACATGGTAAAGAGAGTATGTAAAATAAAATGTAACACACCGACTGTTATATGCGGTGGACCATGCAAGCAAAAATTACCTGTTTCTCGTCTGAAGTCGTCAGCTTGTCGGAATCACGACTGAGAGTTGAGGATCCTGTCGTTGGCACCATGAAACCACCTGGAACAATAGATGGTGCACCGGCAGCGGAGATGAGACCATTCAGTAGGGCAGCAGACATCGCTGGATTGGTTGGTGGAGATAAAGATGGTATAACGCCGGGTAGGGAGTTTGGTATATTAGTTGGGCCACCATAACTGGAACCTGGGGCACCATGCGACATGTTCAGACCGTGTAATCCACTCGCTAGACTGGAAGGTGGAGTGCCAGACAAAGCAGACATCTGCAACGTCAAAGTCATAGACATTCGACTTACTTTGTATGCTTCTAACTGTTCCGCCATAAGGCCCGAGTTGTTACCATTGAAAAATTTTGAGGTCTTGGCATCCTCAATCTGAGCCTGAAGATATTATCGAAAGCAAAGAATAATCCACTAACTGTTAACACAGAGTTTAGTTCCTGCATTGTAACTTGTTTGGCTCTTTCAATAGCCGACAAGACTTGCGATTGGTGCTACAAGCAAGAGGTAAACACCAAGCATGCCTTACTTCTTGTGACAGGAATGGAAGAACCTGTGTGAGAATCGCGCTCAAGCGCTTTGCTATTTCCATCTACGCCGGGAAAATGCAAGGTAACAAAGGGGACTCACCTGTCTGTGCATTTCTAAGTTCAACCCATTTGCCATTTCATAGTACATTACACATATCCTTTGCATGTCACTTCTTTCGCTGATTAGCTTTTCTCGTTCTAAATGAAGACTACGATCCAAGTGATGAGTAAATAACAAAACGAGATTACGAATGGTTCTGTTGTTGGATGTAGTTGAACTCTTCTTTTATTCTGTCACAAGTTTCGACTACCGTGAATTTATAAGAAGTCCCAGGGCCAGGAGGAGCCTGCCGATTACAATACGTCACGCAACAAGAGCAAAGAACTCACGGAAGGCCTGCTGGAAAACATCTTCAGGCCTACGCGAAAGCCGCGCCACTGTGATAGCAGATATGAATAACCATTACGGAGTCATTTAAAACAAGGAAAGTAGAGTTTGACGTGAACTTGCTCCCTCCACTGTGACGATGATGCCATATCGATGAATTTGAACATAAATTACAACATTGATGAGATACCGAAGCGTTTGCAAACTGGCTGTCGGTCCTGCCACACTGCTGTAGGAAGGTTCAGTACGCTCACTAGTTTTGTTGCAAAACCAGAGTTCTTGATTTTTAGATTATCTGAGTCGCGGTCTAGCTTGAACGGGGGCGTGTACGCATACCCATATCCGGGCGCACCACGAGAGTAACGCCGGGTAAGTAATAGCTGGTATGCAGGTCAGCAAATTGTTAACATTACGTGCACAACGATAGCGATTCAGCTATTGATACACGGTTTCGAGGCAGCGGCCCAGGGTTCCCGGATCCAGCCGGTTTTCCCTGCACAGTGTCAGCGGGCGTCTGTTGATCTCAAAGGCTATCACTGAAGATCAACAGACGCCCGTTGACATTGACCAAGGAAAACCGACTGGATCCGGGAACCTTGGACTGCGGTCTCGAACCCGTGTATCAATCGCTGAATCGATGAATCGCTATCGTTGTGCACTTGATTCCAACAATTTGCGGATAAAACGATATGTGAAGACTGTGCGCCGCTTACACAAAGAATAAGGACGCGAAAGGGATGGAATAACAAGAACAGTCGGTATAAAATTATCCTCAATATTCAGGGCTCATGCAGTAAATATGGTTGGCGGCATCCGATTCGGATCAGCTTGTCACAGTGACCGAAGCCAAAGGCCGTTTGCGTTTGCTCACCACTGCAACTGCCTTGCGCTGCGCAACTTGCAGTTCCACCAACACGCAACGTATCCAGTGTAAACCCGAAGGAATAAGACCAGGAGGTGTGCCAGTGGGGCCTCTCTGTCCAGCCGGCCAATGCTGGTTAGCCAGTTGGTTGGCTAATAGGGAAAGGAAACTCTTATCTCTCGGAAACTAAAGAGAGAGGCTGCAACGACGAGATCTAAACTAGGAAGAAAGATTTTTGAAGTGTAATACAAGAAGCATTGCAGTATAGGAGTGCAGGTTAGTACACCACAAGGAAGACAGGGATGAAAAGCAAAATTCTCATTGAACTATGAAAGCCCAGGCAGACCATTCATCATACAATACACCAACAAGGCCAAAGAAAAGAATGGATAGAAGACTACAGACACTCAAGTTTGTGAGAAGAGGAGCGGATTAATTGTCAACGACCAGGCTGTTGGCCGAGGCAGTGATTAGCAGGAGTAAAATGGACCTACCTGAGCCTAACGCGCTCGTCACCTCTTCGCGAACGGTGTACTATGAGTACGCTGGTGACTTACTAACCCCAAACGGTCAGCACATTCGCGGTCGCACACATCGTAACGACATTTAGTCACGTCACCGCGACCTATGGCACCGATGGTTCCTTTGCGTACCGCACGCTTCCGCTCGCGACCACGCAGCAACTGCTCGTTGAACTTTCGGACGCCCGCCCGAACCGTATTCCTCCAGGCCGTCCGGTTCAACGCCAAATCTTCCCAACATCTA
>QNGE01004961.1:0-24594 GCA_008508345.1 Paragonimus westermani | reverse complement strand
AGTTGGACCATAAACACTAACAAATGTAGCACACTCACCTCAACCGAGTCGCAGAGGCATCGACAGCATTCGAGGGCTGATGCCGTGCGGTTCGTCTATCATCAAAGCATTGATGCGATCAGCGACTGCAAAACAGACACCATGCTCCCGAACGCTGTCTGCCGGGTAACCTATCCAGTAGAACGTGTACCCAGCACCTGCTTCCCGCAACTTACCTTGGTCTGCAAGGCTTGTCTCACTCAAGGCTACGACGTCGATTCCATATCGGCGCAGTTCCATCGCGATCAGGGAGGTGCGTCGTTCCGGTCGTTCTGTGGCGCTGCGTTGATTCAGCAGCGTGCGAACGTTCCACGTCCCAATCGTGAACGTCTTGCGTCCCCGAGTCTGTCTCAGGTTGGTTTTCAGGGCACCGAAATCTAATTGAGCATTATCTGCTCTGGGGTTCGTGGTTGGGGGATGTATGAGGGTGAGTGTCTGGCAGTAGCATATTTTCGCCTATCCACCCTGCCATGTGCAGCAGATAGGGCGACCCGGTTTATCCTGCGCGACGGCCGATGCAGTATGGTATTTTGTCTGGTTTGTATCATCATTGTATGTATGGGCTTTGGATACTGCCAGGATGCCCAGACCTGTGCACGAGAGCGATTAGAGCCCTCAATCAAAGCCCTTGGCTAAAAGCCTAAACCGCAAGGCAGCAGGTGACCCGCACACACACGCAGACGCGGCAGCATCAACCAACAAGGAGAGGATCGACAGCCATATCAAAACAAATCCAGCACCCACTCACAGGATCAGTAACACTGTACACACGATCCAAGCAGACAGACATAGTCGGTCAATTCAAAAACAAGCACTTTGCGCAATGAAGCCACAACATACAGTCACCACGCACGACAAACGCACGCATCTGCTTTTTGTCTGGCTGCTCCCCTTTGGCCATTCTGATAAGGTTGAACCTGCAAGGACCGAAGTCCCAGTCAGCACAGCCCTCCGGATCAAAACAACACGCAAGCCTGACCACCACCCCAAGGTAGCAGGATGTCAGGTGCAGTATATATACAACCTGGCTCATAGACAAACATGCACACTCGACACTCATACCGAAGAACTTTGTTGGAAGGGCAGGACTTTTCCACGGAATAGTAATAATAAATTGAGTACCAAAAGGTGTGGGTAGAGTGGCCGCCAAATGACTTCCTAGTCTTGCGTCTACTAGAACGTTTTGTATATAGTGCACATTATGAATGGCAAAACACGTTCTAAGGATTTTATGGATGGCTGTCGAGTAAGTAATGCGCGGGGGCATGGTACCTGTCGAATAGCTGTTTGGACTCATCCGTGGCAGCTGACAGAGTAACTACTTCATTATGTTTATTCCAGTATCTAGGTACTCGCAAATAAAAGTGAAAATCCGTTCAGTTGATTTTACTGCTTCACCTTTCTAACTTTAAAGATGGTCCCATCAGAGTTTGTTTGCCGCTAGCGCTTATTAGGCCGGCATAGGTGTGTTTGAAAGTCTGCAAGATTCTGTGGATGAGTATCATGCCCCGGGAAGAAGTCTGCAGTCTAGAGGGGGCAAGTCCATCCCTCGGGTCTCGATACATAGGGCAGGGTACTGGCTACCATTACACATTTGGTTGCTGTTCTTTGTAAGTTCTCAATTAGCCTAATATCCTGAATAAGAGGAGGGGAACAAGTTTGTACTGCCAGTTCTAGATGAGTCTTTTTTGAGCCACAGGATAAGCTTGGTGAGGAAACAGGTTTGATACGAACAAGATTACTTTTTACTAAGCGCACAGAACCGTTAGCCTTATGTGCCAATAATGTGGTGTTTAGGGAATGCCAAGATCTTCTTGAATAGGGGCACTTATATTACGTTCCTGGGGCACCGAACAAAGCGGAACTGCCGACGTGTATTAAGTCCTCTTGATACTTTGAGGGGTATAAAAGACAACACTTTCTCCTATATTAAAGGGCACACGGTTTTCTTCTTTAAATGAGTACAGTTTCTTCAGATCAGCCCGGAGGTATTCCTCCTTCCTTGGGGCCCACGCTGGTTCCCAGGTTACCATGTTGATTGCGTAAATTGCGTCGTGCACCACACATTGGGCACACTATGAAAAGATTATGTGATAGAACGCGTGAACATCACCTCACGTCGTTGAGCAGTGGTATAGTTAAAACGAATTCAAGCGCGACTGTTGTTGATTTGATCGAACCAAATCACCGTTTTAGTAAGTAGAGTGCTTTTCAGGCTGCCCTCCGAGTGCAAAGATAACGGTTAAAAAGTGCTGAGATTCCTTGTGTTGGCTTCTACAAAAGCCACTGCCATCCAGTTTCACGCCCTTGACCTCTGCGTTTGAAAAAAGTTTGTGCGAACACTTAAGCATCTGCGGCTCACGAATGAACAGGTCGACAACTTGGAGCAGTGATTGCTAACAGTGATCAACAACACAAATGCTGTCCCTAACCTTCACCGACCGTCGTTCTGGGTCACCTTTCAGAAAACATCCGTAGGGTTTCCACACTTGAATTGAGTACTCATGATCTCGATACACTGAGCTTTTGAGAACACCAAAGCAGTCACCGCGACAATTTTGGAAGTAATTTTCAAAACGGTTGCTCACTTCCGCCGTTGCCGAATCCACGCAATAACCGGTTTTGTCACTCGCCTTAGTGACTGCTTCCACAGTTATTGTGCTGTAACCAGCCCGATGATCAAACAAAGAAAACAGCATATGCTCACACAGTTAACTCCTCCACCTAGCTGACTTTCGCTGTGAAAAACGTCCAAGCATGCAATGCTTGTCCGCACTGTTGGATGTCCCATCCGGTTGCCTTTTTTATTTGAAGCGCTTGGGGTACATGCTAAGTATCATGTTCACTTTGTAATTGTCATGCTGACAGGAATATTCTCCTGCACCGCGATAGGTAATTGGCGCTATAAACACTCACTAATGTCTGGCTGAAAAACATACCTACCAGTGACGGGCAGACTGCTTGGGTTGATCTTTTTCCGTGCACAGTTTTTTGTAGGAATGCCAAATGGCGTCAATCGAGTTAGAATCGGTGCCGCTGAGTGAGAATAATTATCTGCTGAAGGTTCTCAGTAACAGAGTTCGACGTAATTCCCTTTTTACGCAGTTTCATGTGCACCAAAGGTAGAAACATTCATATGATAATTTCACTTGCAACCACTTCTAGGGGCAACATTTCTTTGACCAATATCTATTTTGAACCCTGCACACGGGGAGAAAAAATGTAAATTTACCGTAGACAAAGGAGCTGAAAACGCTGTCATACATGTTTAATTGTCAAATATGGTAATATTCTTGTTAGAGTTCGGTGCAACATCGTGCAGCCGTATGGTTTCATCCAGCTGATATCTTCAGAACGCCGCAACATTAAACACTCTTGGATTAGTTGATTACATATTTCACATCAAAAAGTGCAGTGAACCTATTGATGACTCAGAGAAGTGAGCTAAAGCCAACACTGAGTCGTCATCATGGAAATGTTCTTTATCACCAAACTAGTAGTTCTGGCAATTATTCGACACATTCCGATTATTTTTATTACTACTGCTTGCATGCAATTGGTATAATGCGGACACTTTGTTCGATCTCCCGAATTAAATATTTTAGAGATACCTAAAATACTAGGGTTCGCGCCAAAATGCCCGTTTTCTCTTTGAGGCAGAGGCCACAAGGGCCTGAAGGTATTCTCCGTTGATCCTTACACTGAATTTCCTGTCTGAGATGTAGGTTTACATCTATAGCTGAGATGCTCCTATGCTCCACCTTGGTTGACAAGATATCGTCATCTACCCTGGCAAGTGTTTTCACATGGTTTAGGTGAACTACGTTCGCAACGCTGCCAGAAAGCATTATTTTGGTGCGCGCGTCCTTTGCGCACTGACGTCCTCGACGAAATCCATGCGGCTGATGCACAGAAATGCTGTTCCCTTGAATGGTTTCGAATACTGTCGTTGACTAAACTTTCCATGATAGTGAAATGGCCGAGAGTAAAGCGATGGTAAAGTGGTTTTCAACACTGCCAAGCGTATCAATAATATGAAGGGGCTCCACGAGACAGTGATTCCATTCACTTGGGATTTCGCTTTTGTTCCGTGGGTGACAGATTACTGTGTGCAATGGGACCGACAAGGGTTTCGCATATTTCTTGAGGGAGTGAGATGATACGTTTTCTGGACCAGGTGACTTGTGTCCCTGGACCCTTAAGCCTTCTGATGTTCACGAAATCACTAACGTGACCGAGTGAAGATTTGCAAACGATCTGCAATGCAGCATGTACTCGGGTTCCATGCACAACACTCAGTTGTAATGCAATATCCTTATCCGCCTCACTGTTATCGGTGGTTCTCTCAATGCTTGAATTATATTTTAGTACCGTGGGAAGGTACGCACCGAAGGCTTTGGATTTCGATTTCGATCTTTCCACAAGGTCCTCTTGATGGGCAGAACAGCCATGTCTAACTGCTGCAACGCATCTATTGCGAAGGGCTGCGTCGCAGACGAGCTCGTTTATTACCTGCTCACTCAAATATCCCATATCATGTGTTCGCCGACCATCACCTTGCATGTATCACGCCCCAGCCAATGTCTTACATTGATCAGTCGTACAAGTCATAGAGGCGCAGGCTCTTCCATTGCCTGGTGTTTTGTTTTGGTTGAGTTCCATTGCATTATTTTGAGGCTGCCGAATTTTTTAGATTAGCGTTTAAAAGTGACCCTACTTTTGACCACTTTTTTAAATGAACCGCAACAATTGTCTTCAACCTTACTTCAGCCACTGCTACCACTTCGATTACTGTTATTCTGATTCAGCCCTGTAAATTTCTGAATGCCAAAATTAGACATTCTAATTCTCTGGTTTTTCCAGAATAAATTACGATTTCTCTCGGTGCATGAACAGTCGTCTCGCTTCGACCCAACGAATGATCACTTGTGTCGGTGAGCTTAATTCCGTTTTTACGGGACGGGTGCCCAGTTATTAATTTTGTTTTATAGACGCACTGGTTGTTCGCTTTCTAAATAGTTTTCACAACCGAGGTGGGAGATTTGATGTTTTCTCCGTTCATTCAATTATTATTGTACTAACCTATTTTTACAGGCGTCTTCTTATTAAACGTTTTGAAGATAGATGATCTTCTGTGCTGTTGAATGTTGAGAAGAGCATTTATCGGGTCGGCAGTTTACGCGTAACTTATTGTTAGCTTGAATTTCCAGAGAACGATAGTCTTAAATGCTGTCAAACAGTCATCCGCTGTTACCAGCAGTTCAGGCAAAGTTTACCTCATTCGAGGTTTGTACTGAGGCTGGCATATCTGCTTGCTGAAATACACACTGACTCCTGGGCGCATTTTACAGCCACGTAGTTTCTCAGGTAAAACCAAACACAGCGACATGTTTGGTCAACCCCAGCGGAGCAATGCGGTTTATTTTTGCCGCCATCAAGAGTTCATTCGATGATATAAGATCTAACCGAGACGATGCGCTGCCTGGACGCCACCACTTTAAGCTCTGTATGTGTTCCGTTTGACCTAGACCTGAAGTGACATCATGACATCTGATAGCCATGAAGTCAGGTTCGCCAGGTGCAAGCGGAAGTTTGAAGCCAGTTGAGAAATTCTAGGTTCCGGTCAACTTCGTAGCTGAAAGGATTTTTTCATAAACCTGCTGTTTGGTTCTCGGAGGGCAATAGATGACACCTGTTACGCACGTGTATTACAATAGATCCTGAGGGTACACCGGAGGGAATATATAATGGTTCTGTAAAGAGTGGATCTGTCACTACGGATGTGGCGACCCGTTCTGGTAAGTTTACATCCAACACGCCGCCCAAACACTACCGGATTTTGGCGCGGGACCTCGAGTCCTCTTAAACGAAGCCCACTACCTCTGATGTCTAGTGACAACCACGATTAAGTGATAACGACTAGCTTCGGAAAATAGTCATCAAGTAGATTGTGTAACTCCAGTAGCTTCTCTCGCAGATTGTGTATTGACATGTAATCACTCCTTCAGAGTTTGCTGTCGAGCGATGACTTTGGTCAAGCGACTGGTTAGAGCAGGTTGCGGAATTGCCATTGGAGTCAACCCTGGGGCTGCTTTGGTTGAAAGCAATGGTTGCAAGCCACTATTTTTGGTCGGGTAGTGGAACCGTCACTGGTTCTGGTGGCCCAAACGATGGCCTCACCATCGAGTGTGCTCACGGGATTTTGCTCCATGGTGGTGTGAATCTGTCTACGTGGCTGGTCTGCTTGAAGCCTTTCTCAGTTATGAAGTCCGTACAACGAGTATGACACGAGTCCACAGTCTCCGTAGCTATCGTTTTTGATACTAGAGTGACTACCAGTAGCTTAGACAGTCTGAGCAATGAAAACACGCTAGTCTAATAGGGGAAACGTACCAATCGCAAATGCTTCTACACCCAGTCTGTTGCAGTCTTGGTTCGCGTCGGGGCATCTGACAGTTCCCTGCATAACTATATATTTTCGCTTGACATGGTCGAAAGGTGCTGTCGATAAATAACGGACACGACTCACAGGCCGCTCCGAAGTAGACAGTTCACCACCAACATGGAGAACTTTTTCGAACGAAAACTTTGTGGGCCTTTTCAGTTCGGCAGGCTAAAGATTTGGACCACCAGCAGGTATTCGTGATTGGAGAAAGGGGACATATTTTGCCGTAGAGTGAAGAGAACAGCACAACGTTGGTGACCTTCACGTACACCTCATGGGGTAGACTGAAATTCCCTGAAGATGTCGTTGTATTTCCATTGAGGGGCCTTAACACACTACAGTTTTAAGTAGCATTCACAGTTGGCACGGTCACGCGCTTCTCCGCCGAGCATTCTCAGCCTTCACCGTCAGTTTTTGCATCTCTTATACATGCCCATCCTTTATTGGAGCATTGCTTTGCCGTGTGGATTTTTGCCTGTTCCATTTTGGCTTTATTTTTCTACTGGTCGCAAAATGTATACACATTACCTGGCATGTGACCATGTTGTCATCGGACTGAGCAGCACAATGGAGCAGTCAGATGGTTGGAAAAAATTGGTGGCGCTGTTCGTAACTCCGGTTGATCGTTTTGGCATTGAGATGTTCGCCGCGCTTGCCATTTAGGTTGAAAATGTTTCATCACAAAGCGAAGTAACATCATCGGTGCGTGCGTTTTTCAGCGTATAGATTTGAATGTCATCAGAGCAGAAAGAAGACATATATTGCGATAAGTTGAGGCGAACTTTACTAACAAATGGATACCCCGACCAATTCATTGATGCACATAAGACGGTGAAGAAGAGCTCTGAGCCTGTATCGACGGCTCAAAAGAAGGATGTGTGCATATTCTTGCCATCCAAGGGTGATCACCTATCCAACGACATAAAGCACAAATTAAAATCTGCTTTGGCTCGAACGTATATGGCTGCTCAGTTGCGTTTATTTCATACCACTAGTGGACCAGTTCACCGCAAACGCAAAAGTAGTTTGTCAAATTGTTCTGTCTCCCATGTTGTGTACCAGTTCACTCGCAGTTTCAGTGACGTTTATATAGGCAGAACAGACCGACAACTATCACAGCGAGTCGCTGAACACATCCCGAAGTGGTTGAAACATCAGATGACGCACCAGTCCCAACTTGACGCATTGACTACTCGAAATCCAACGTCATCGATTGCTAAACATCTCATGACAACAGGTCATCAAGTTGACCCAGTTAACTCATTCAAGATACTGTTGCGCAACCGAAATCCGAAGTTACTAGCCTTCTGCGAAGCGATTCTCATTTGAACTTACCAACCGACGTTATGTGCACAGAAGTGGTTGAAACAGCCGGTCGGGTCGCCATGGTCATGATTACATGATAACTGGTGTGCTTGTATATGTGTCTAGTCCCTGTGTGTCGTTAAATATTTGTTGTATATAACTAGCATGTTTTACGTTTGCGACTGATGAGAGTAAACGAAATGTTAACATATCGCAATATATGTCTTCTTTCTGCCTTGATGGAGTGGTTAAAGGGAACTCAGTGTTTCAAGTTTTGAATGTAGTATTTGGTGATTTTGGATCGATGCCTGCTCTTATATAGCAGAGTGGTTTGACCTATTGGTCTGAATTCTGGTCGGCCGCTTTCTGTCGTGTTTGGCCTGACCCGCCATTGGTTGATTTTGTCGTACTTGAACTTTGATCTGATGTCCGATTGATTGTTTCATGAAGTCCTTGTGCTGGAGTCTGGTTGGCTGCTCTCTGTCGGTCGGGCTTACCGGTATTTTGGCTTGATGACGTTGACGTCTCCTCAATTCCTCGACTCGCATTGGTTCAAAGATTTTGTCTACTCCGATGTGCTTGTTTATTGAAACGGTTGATGGGTATCAAGCTTCGAGAAATTCTCCTGCATTTTTGGTATTTGCCTGAGTAAGGATTTTTCTGGTGTCCAGTTTCATGCCAAGTATTTTCTGTTTGATGCATCTTCCGTGTTAAAATTGTGTTCTTTCACATGTACATCTTGCTCCTCTTCGGATAGTGGATAGTTTGTTAGGTTTCTGATCCACGTGTAGTTGCTGGATTTGGCATACCTCTTGGAAAGTCTTGAGAGCTTATTTTCAGGGGCTATTCTTCTCTTATTCGTGGTTCTTGCTACTCGCTGTCCTACTGCTGCCTCTAATTTCTGTAGCTGATGTTTGTCTATTATTTGTTTACAGTCCTCTCTTTTGGCTCTCAAGATGCTCACGTATTTTTGTAACGGATTGTAAACATCGGTTATTAACATATGTAACATCCGTCTCCCTTTTGGTCTGGCTACTTCTCAAGCCACATAATGGAATGAATAAATAAATAAATAATATATATTTCCCAACGCATATGTGAGAAGCACGCTTGGTTACGCGCGATCACTTTGGATATTTGCAAACCATACATAAACGAATAATTTTACAGTAGCACAAACGTGAAGTTTCTTGCAAGAATTACGTGGTCAAAGAGGAAACGACTGTAGTTTATGGAACTTTCACGCGCGCAACAGAGAAATAGGTAGTTCGCTTATTTCACCGATTCAGTCTCAAAAAATGGGATGTTACACTGATTCACTGTTTACAAGCTTGTATGATGAGCGATTTTTCAAATATTTCAAGGTCACTTCTGGAGGGTGTCCAACCGCACCTTTGGAATGTTTTGCTGTTAGGGAATAAAACTGGCGTCCGAAAATTGTCAAGATAGATCGGCTTAGGCGAGGAATGGCGGAAAATCCCAAAATCAAGCAGACTTCAAGGCCGTATTTCGCCGATTGCTCGAAAACGTCACAAGGTTGAATATCTCGTGAACCGTTCAGCTTAGACGGAGTTCAGTGCGTCCATCCGTCGCAGAAACATTTCCTCGCTCAATGGATAAAATGAGAATCGGGAGGGAGAACGTAATTTCACAGGTATTGCCCTAAGAGGCACAACACCAAATCCAAAAACTATCGTGCCAGCATTGACCTGCAGTAGGCCAACCAATAACCTTACTCAAAGCGAACAACGAGCTTGAACAACCTCAGAAAAGTTGATAACATCATCATTTTGCAGCTGATTACGGACGGATGAGAGTTATCATGGACAAGGTAGACTACGTGAGGAAGGCAAACCAACTGCTCAACGACACAACCACCTACCGCCTACTCAATGCTAATCACACCAAAAAACTGGCCAACAAAATCAACAGCGCAATAAAAAGCTAGAGGCTACGCATGAGATAAAGAAACAGGAGCGCAGGAAAATGCAGCCGAAGGATGCAACCACTCCTCAATTCTACGTACTACCAAAGATACAGAAAGATGGTGTCCCGCTACGGTCAATTGTATCTCTACCGGGCAGACCGACCTACAATTTGGCCAAAGACCTATTCAAACGGCTGCGGTATCTCATCGGCGGATCAGAACATTCCATCAGCCATGCTGTACAATTCTTGTACAAACTAGAACACGTGAGGATAAAAGAAGATGAAGCAATGATTTCGTTTGATGTCACTGCACTCTTCACGTCCATTGAACTCACCCTAGCCAAAGTGACACTGCAAAAGCTGTCAGAAGAAAATCCCCGATCGAATGAATCGTTGAAACCGGAGAACACACGCAACCTCATAGAGGAATGTTTGTCGACGTACTTCAAATTCCATGGCCAAATCTACGAACAACTCATAGAAAGTCCAATGGGTTCACCCATATCCGGATTTATCGCAGAGGTGGTCACGCAGAGGTTAGAGAATATCGCGCTACCAACGATCAAACCGAAACTCTGAGTATGATATGTTGACGATACATTCGTAATCCTTAAACGCTTAATGACTGAAGACATACAGATTGCTAAACAACATTTTCAACGATATTAAATTTACGATGCAGATGGAAACGGACAACCAACTACCGTTTCTAGATGTACTAATCAACCGCAAACCTGATGGAACACTGGGGACCTCAGTTTATCGGGAAGAAACACAAACGGACCAACTCCTTAGTTTTCACAGCAACTACTCAGTCTGCCATAAAAGAAGCTGCATTCGAACTCTGTTCAAACGAGCTGAAACACACTACAGCACCACAGAGCTCCGGAGAAATGAAGAAAACTACATATACCGCGTATTTCTTCGCAACCGATACCTACGAAAGCTCATCAGACAGGGTCCAACACTGCTGAGCCGCTAGCAAAACGGATTGCACTGCCATACATCAGAACCGTATCAGAAATGCCCGCAAGACTACTGAGGACACAAGGTATCATTCTAGCGCACATGCCAACAGCAACATTACGAAGAATACTATCAAACCCAAAAGAACAATCCAAACCCGCCGACAGAAGAAACGTCATCTACAAAATCTAATGCACTGACTGTAGACAGCACTACGTCGGCCGAACCGGAGGGAAATTGTCAACATGAATACATGAACACCAACTGGCCATGAAGGGGCACGATCAATTCTTCCTGATCTCCGCCCACGAGGATGAAACCAGACACGCGTTCAGCTTGAACACCGGAGAAATCCTTAATCAGGCAAATACCAAACATGCAAGAGAATTTCTCGAAGCTTGGCACCCATCAGCCGGTTCAATAAACAAGCACATCGGAGTAGACAAAATCTTTGAACCAATGCGAGTCGAGGAATTGAGGAGACGTCAACGTCATCAAGCCAAAATACCGGTAAGCCCGACCGACAGAGAGCAGCCAACCAGACTCCAGCACAAGGACTTCATGAAACAATCAATCGGACATCAGATCAAAGTTCAAGTACGACAAAATCAACCAATGGCGGGTCAGGCCAAACACGACAGAAAGCGGCCGACCAGAATTCAGACCAATAGGTCAAACCACTCTGCTATATAAGAGCAGGCATCGATCCAAAATCACCAAATACCACATTCAAAACTATACGCTGAAGCACTCACGCACTGATGATGTCATCTCGCTTGGTGATAAAACGTTTCCAACCTAAACTCGGCGAACCTATCAATACCACAGTGGAGTTCTGTTTTAAGGCAAATCTTTTCCTTTCATTCTTATGCTAGTCTCGAGTGGTTAAGTTGGCCAAAATGTCCCGGGACTTTGGATGCGTGCGTTGCCGTCAGTTGCTCCTCGTCTTTGTCCAACATTTCGCTATTTGCCGTGTAGTTAACCGTTCCCCCAATTCCTCCAAATGTCAAATCACGCGCACAAAGACCTTTGATTCAGTCGACATTCCGGAAAATCAGCTTCATTGCTATTGAATTATGGTTGACAAGTCCGTTGACCGGGAACCTCTTCTCTCACAACGGCTCAAGGTTATCGAAGCATTGACTGGTGGTTTATTTGCATCGGATTTGTGTAACACGCAAGCCGGCCGTTCCTAATTTGAATGTCCGCAAAACTTGTGGGTCAACTTCGTAGTAATGTGGAGGCACCAGGGGTGCAGCGTTCTTCCGAATTGAGTGTTCCCAAATGTGTCACATGAATAGAAACAACAAAAAGAAGCATGAGCCTAGCGTCCAGCAAGCCAGGCACACGACTTACACAAACGGGAACTAAAACGAGGCCAACAGCACATCAACATGCTTTGTCAAACGGCTCAACTTCACTTCGTGCGCGCCTGCTGGTTTCGGCTGAGCCGGAGTCGGCTGGCGGGACACAATCAGTTCTGGCTATCGCAAGCGGCATCGCCCGTTTTCATTACGTTGTTCAGGCTGGCTTGACGTTAGACGCCTGGTCAAAACGGCACAAGGACCTGCTAAAAGCGGAATTTAGTGGGCAGGACAAGCAGTGAAAGGCCCGTATCCTCTCGTACGAACTCGATACTGTTGAGCAAGAAAAGTCTGTCAACTTCATTCTTCCAAAAACCTGCCCGACAGCTAAATTGAAAAAGCGGTTGAGACGCTGCAGTCCTTCTTGTTCACCATCTTGATCAGTAGCGGTGCCGAAAACTAGCCAAATCCGATAACAACAACCAAATCACTTATGCCAGTGTTGTCAGTCGTGAACGTATGTGTTTCAAGCTTCCTCCACTCATAGAGGACGAGTTCAAATATCTCGTGTTTGTTTGCGATATCTCCTCTCTGAAAGACGCAGGCGTCCGAGCTCGCTTGCTTAGCAAGGTGCGGCAGGAACCCACGAGGACGCTTGAGCTGCTCACCACTGAGCTCTGCCGTCTCATCAACCTCAAACACGACGTTGCAATGGCCCAAAGCAGGGCCGATGCCTACAGGCGGTAGGCTGCGGGGCAGTACCAAACCGTTCGCACAGTGGTACGCGATTCCATGGCCTCCCGCGACATCCTGGCCTTAGTTCACTCCCCGCAGGATTTGGCTCGCACTTTCAACGGTCAAACGCCGAGAAGTAACACCCGCCTCCTTGCAGCCTCTGTGGTTCCTGGCACTTACATCGTAACTGTCTCATTGGACGGCATCGTTACTCTTGGCGTGGTCGTGTCGTGTCATTAATGAAAAATGGCTCCCCAATTCGATTGCAGTTGGACACTGCTTCGGATATTTCGGCGGTTTTGGAGAATCTCTGGAGGATACTTGTCAACCCCGAGTAAAACGAATGTCTCAATGCAATGAAAGCGTTCGTGGCGGCTGGTTGCAATTCAGTGGCCAAATACAGTGTCGCGTCTCTTTCCACAGCACAAGTATTAACGGTTCCTGTTATGCCTCAAGCCCGGATCTCAGCTTGCTTGAGCTCGACAGGCCAGAACAGCTTAATGTGGACAATTTTCCAGCTTGAGCAATCCTGAACCAGGTTCGCTTTCTTGCCGCACCAGATGACGCGACAACTAAAGCGATCTAATTGTTCACGCGAGCGTTTCAAGAAGTTATCCTGCCCTGCTCTCGGGCTCAAGTAATCATGCATCTATCTACAGGAATTTGACCTATCCCCCATTCTAAACGACCGGTATCGTATGCGGCTTTGGCACTCGCGGTCGCGGGATCCAAGGGCGTTAACAGACAGGGTCTGCGTGTAATCGTTAAACCGTGAATCTCTCTGTTATCTGTGAGACAAAAGGTTTTTGAGTTACCAAAGTTGTCACAAATTTCTGATGTTTCGTTTCGTGAAATCGTTCAGCTCTACTGGTGGAGATATTTTGTTTTGATCTTCCAAAGACGTACACAGCGGATGTGCGGTATACCAATGCCGTGGCGATCAACGAAAAAATAACGACAAGTTGCGTTTCATTTCATTTTGGAGAGTTAATGGTGGAATATTATAAAGACTGGTATCTTTGACGTAATAAGACGCGCTTTTCTTGAATTTTCAAAGCAATTAAGCAGCGAAACGTGGTTGTAGTTCAGGCGGTTGAGCCGTCCTCAAACCATAAGGACTAAGCCTTTTCTAGGCCTGCAAAGTAAGATTCACCAGTACGCATATTGCAACTTATGGATATGCGCAAAAACTAGGCGAATGAGCGGTATTTTTTCAGTTATATTCGACATGCCTGTGGGCATATTATGGCCACTCGCTGACACCACTGTTGACAATATTTCATAGGAGCAAGACGTATGCTGGGATGCGGAAAAGGTGACCTGCTGAATAAGCGACATCGAGAAGCACTTCTCAGTTGAAAGCTTACAAATGTTCTGTGCAATTTTCCTAGCTCACGAGTGAGAGTGATCAAAACCCTGTGTTTGAACACTTATGACCGCCTCATCCGTTTGCTCCAGATTACGAGTGAAGGCAAACTAAACGGTATGCTGTACCACGCTTAAACACAAGTGGAAAAGTGAAGTCGATCAGAAGGAACACGTGGGGTGGTTTACATGAATGATCTATTTGGAGTCTGTGGGAAACGGTAGACACTACCACAGCCTCACTTCCGCGCGGAATATAGCCGTTGTTTTGCATGCGTTCTGGGCATCTTCCGGATGAGTGAAACCGTGAATCAGACAAAGCTCACTCATTCCATCCAACAACTCTGTTGCTTGCAAGATGAATATGTACGTATATGTGAATGAACTCACCTTCTTCAAGTATACCAAGCTTCTTAAACATCGACGTGGAAGCCGCAATATAATCCACTTTCTTGAAAACAAAAAATATCCTGCTAGTAATTTGATTAATAATGTCTGCATAATCGTATGTCCAGGTATACATTATTTCTGCATCTGTTTGTTAACAAGCGGGCAACAGCAATGGCAGCGATACTATAACAGGCAAGCCGAACGTTCTGACTTCGTGTACTCGATACACTCGTCAACCCACTTTATGCAACGTGGAGACACCAAGGAGCAGCGTCCTTCAGAAGTAGGGGTTCCAACGATAGTCCGGTGAAAGGAGATAACAGAGACCAGCGTGATCCAGATGCCTAGTAATACATGCACGCAACTTACACAACTCAAAACCTGAGTGGCGTCGACAGCACACTGCGTTACAACACTGTAGTATTCCAATTGGGTCAATCAGGTCACAGTACGCACAATGTCTAATGTTCGCAATCGGGCACAATAAAGTCTACTTCATGAAACGTGTATTAGTACAACTCTGATACCGAAAGCGTATCCGACATCGTCTTAGTCCATATATATTTCGCGGTCCCCCGGTCCGCGAACAAAACACCAATCAGAACTAATCTCGCATTCGCTGACAAGTGACCTTAGCCTGCTGTTGACCAACTTCTTCAGTCCCGTCCACGGACGCGGCAAGTTTGCGTTTTTTGAGGACATCAAAGGAAGCGGAAGAGAGTGTATGTAGTGAAAAATGGCGGCACACTGTGTGCTATTAGAATACCGAATTTCAAAAACAACATGCCGTAAGATCGCTTTCACCTTACGGCCAGTTAGAACAAACATATGAGTCTGTGACAAAGGTTTGGGCATCTCTTTCTGCACCATACACCAAGGTACTAAGGCGGGATGTGCTGTAAAACACTCTTTTCCCCGTGACGACTGAAACACCACGGTCAACGAATAACGTTCAAGTATACAGGGCGTCCTTATTCCCATATCGTATTCCGCCTGCGCCAGTCCATTTATCTCGGTCAAGAAAAAAATGGTTCCGTCCACATCTGTGCCGATTGATCGACGCGGCCCAGTTCTGTCCTGAACTCGATCTTCCGCGCGCTTTACGTACAAGACGATCTGCACAAATTCGTAATTGACGGAACATTTTTAACCACACTGGAATTTACTGACGCATCTATACAAACCTAGGTTGCGATCGAATCCCGTCATTCGGTCATTATCAGCACCCACCGAAGGTAATTTCAATATATCAGACTGCACTTTTGTATCAAAAATACCCGTGCGATTTCCCAGCAGGTAATCGATACATAGTTAACAGGTATTCCGGGAGCAGCTTCACATCCGGACAGAACATTCATTTACAGAGGCGCCCCAAAAAAGCTGCAGTCAAAATTGAACCGTCATGGAGTGTACCCAGAAACAGTACCATTACTTGGAGTGGCAAATTTTTCATAGCAACAGAGAATAAACTGGCGATCAAACAAAATGAACTTGGGAGGGCGTGAAGATGTTCAGATATACGGCGAAATACAAATATCTTTCGAATAAAATATTTCGACAAGGGCCAGTTCTGGCGAACAACCTCAGACGTAGAGGAAGTGATTTGCAGGTGAGGGTTCCTGAAAGAGGCCAGTGGATGCTGAGCTTTATTTGGTGGAGAATAAGTCAGCCTCTGGCTCACCGGAACGTGTGAGATTGTGATCCATCATCTCGGGGCCAATTCTTTCCTCTTTTGCGTGTCTTACGCGCTCAAGAATACTGCAGTCGATATGCGCATCGGTTTAGTAAACTGGCCAGTCAAGTTGCAGACGAGCATCTTGAGGTTTACGACTGCTTGGTATCAGTGCACAGACTTGAGGATGCTAGGCGCGTAGCGTCTGACATACGCGAGATGCTCCACTTACGTGGATTCAAACTGATGAAGTGGAAGTATAACACCGCAAAAGCGCTGTCGGATGTACCAGACCCAGCTTTTTATTAATAATATATAATTCCCAACGCATATGTGAGAGGCACGCTGGGTTATGCGCGATCACTGCAGATATTTGCAAAACATACAAAGACGGATGAATAAGTAGTAGCAAAACGTTAAGCCTTCCGTCAAGACGGATATGGTCAAAAGTCTGATGTATGTAGTTTATAAAAACTGACGCAGGCAACGGAGAAGGAGATAGTTCGGTCGCTTCACAGATTAAGTCTAAAACAAAAGGGATGTTACACTAATTTACATATCACAAGGTTGTGGGATGAGCAATTTTTTAAATAGTTCAAGTGTGACGCGCAACCGAAACCAGCGAGCGCGCACGAATTGAATTTGATTTGTGTGACGGGGCGTGCTGCTGTGCTTTTGGTGCCGCTTCGGTTTTGCGTTTGTGTAAGTCGTGTGCATGGCTTACTGGGACTTCGGCTCATGTTTGTTCGTATTGTTTCTCTTTTCAGCACTGCTGCTCGAACTGTTACTTCGGATGAAAGCTGTTCCGCGGTGCCTCAATATTGCTCCAGATTCGGGCCACATGTGCTACAGACAGTCTGAGCGGAATCGGCTAGCCTGCATGTTGCAGTCCAAACGCATTTTGGAGTGGTTTGCTATTAGAGGATAAAATTGGCGAACGGAAAATGTAAGACAGGTCGTTGTTGGCGCTGCAGAGCGGAAAATCCCTAAATCTAACAAACGATTGGACAGATTTCAACGCAGGATTTCGTCGATTCCCCGAATAACGTCGAAAAGTTGAACATTAAGCGACCCGATCATATAAGACAAAGTTCCCTGCGCCCATCCGTCGAAGAAAAATTTCCCCGCTCAGTGGATAATATGAGGATCGGAAAGGAGAATGTAATCCCACACGTTAGATGAGAAAATGTGGGGTTATAACATCCACTACGGAAAACAATGTGCGAGCGGGATTTTTTGAGAAAGAACTCATACGATATCATTATTTATGCTGATTATCGGAATATATAACACTATCTACTGCTTGTTGTGGCATTTGGCTATGCACTCGGGATTGATTCGGGCATACGGAGAATTGTGTCGACGGTTTTGAGAGACGCATGAAGTGAGCGTCTGGTAACTAGAGCTTACATGACGTCGTTCTGCTGGACTCACCGTTCGACGCAGCGTTCACATGCCAAGGAACGTTAGACAGCGGGTTGTTTATCCACGCTATGCGCATCTGACGGCTAAATGTTTCTCGAACCACACTCAAAAAGGTCATCAGGTGATACAGAGAGTTTGAAGATGGACATCGTGTTTGTTGACGTAGGATAGCTGTCCAAACCTTTATTAAAACGCTGAATGTTGTTACTGGCTCGGACTTCATTCGGAGGTTTATTCGAAATGTAGGAATACTTTACAAGGAAGAAGTTTGCACATATATCCTCACGGGATATCGGAGTTGGCAAGGTGGAATCCTTATTTCTCAGTCTATATGGAGGGCTGTGTTGTAAGTGGACGGTAATCGCTGTGGTGATCGCATCCGAATGTATTGTAACATGCAGGCCAGCCGACTCTACTCTGGATGCCCGTGACTTCGCGGACCAACCTTCGGGCGACGTGGACGCACCAGGGGACAGCGCTCTTCCGAAGTACGGGTTCGAACAATAGTTCTGAAAAGAGAAACAATACAAACACACATGAGCCGAAGGCCCAGTAAGCCATGCACACGACTTACACAAACGAATGCTAAGACGGCACCGACAACACAGCAGCACGCCCCGTTACACAACTCAAATTCAATCCGTGCGCGCTCGCTGGTTTCGGTTGCGCGTTACAGTATGAGTTTATACAGCGGCGTCAGGTTCAACTTTAGTCTACGCAGCCAAAGTGGATCAATGTCAAGATTTCCACAACGTTGTCTATAGGTGAGCGAAGAGGAATATCCTGACAACGTTTTGGTAAACGATCGTTTAAGGTCATCTAACACAGGCCTAACAGATATGCGTAGATGACAGTAGATAAAAGTGCAATACTCGAGTTGAGGCCGAGCACACATTTTGTAGAGCGTCAGCTTCGCAGCTGGTAGGTTGAACGCCTTTTTGATGCAGCCTATTGTTCTTTCAGTTTTTGCTACCTGGAAGCATACTTGTTCAGAGGAATTGAAGGAGTTTGAGTACCGTATTCCTAGATCTCTGACCTAAGTGGCTGTGTCAATATTACAACCATCTAGTGAGATGGAGCCATGGGGTAATTTACAACCATAAGTGAGGATGTTCCGTTTGTCTGCTGAGAACGACATTAGCCATGTTCTGCACCATAACTGCAAGGACGCTAGGTCCTGTCGTATATCTTGTAGACAGAAATTGATGTTACTGCCCTGGCGGAATGTGTAAACGATTTTGATATCGTCAGCAAACAGAAAGGGCTTGCCATGTGTAATAACGTCGCACAGATCATTTATGTACATTAAGAAGAGCAACGGACCCAGAACGCTTCCTTGGACCACCCCATTAGTCACTGGTTTTGGTGTTGGGTAGTGTTATCCTATTTTGACTGTTTGAGTGCGACCTTCGAGGTATGACGACAACTAGCTACACAAGGGATCTTGTATGCCAAAGGATGCTATTTTGATCAAGAGGCGCTTATGAGGCGCACGAACGAGAGCCTTTTGTATGTCCGAGAGTATGATAATTACCGCACTTCCATCATTCACGGACGTT
Organism: Paragonimus westermani; assembly: GCA_008508345.1. Classification (NCBI taxonomy): domain Eukaryota; kingdom Metazoa; phylum Platyhelminthes; class Trematoda; order Plagiorchiida; family Troglotrematidae; genus Paragonimus; species Paragonimus westermani. The sequence goes on along the minus strand of QNGE01004961.1, from coordinate 5,460 downwards.
GATATATGGTTCAAGAATTCCAGCTGATATGTCATACAAGAGCGTTTGCTAAGGAAACCGTGCTGAGAAGGGTTTGTGGGGTTTTGTGTCCTTAAGAATTCGACTATGTGCACCTTTATTATCTTCTCAAACATTCGCGAGCAGATTTACGTGTGGTTGATGGGACGATAGTTACTAACGTCCTGCCTTGACCCACTCGATTACAGTCCTCCACAGTGAAGCCACCGTACCACCCACAATCGAACGGTCATGTCGAGCGCTTCGTCGACACATTCAAAGACCACTTATGAATTCTCGCGGAGAAGGACCGACCGAAGTATTGCTGCAAAGGTCCTTGCTCACTTACAGAACTACCCCAAATCCGGCGATTCCCAGTGGACTTTATCCCGCCGAAGCTCTCATCGGCCACAAGCTGAGGACGATATTCGACGGCATGTTGCCAGTAGAAAACCTCCCCGAAGATAAGCAGCTTCTACCCCGAAGTAGATTTGCCGTCGGCGATCTAGTCTACGCGAGAGATTATCGGCCAGGTCACGCCCACTGGATTGCAACGACGGTCAAGCATCGGAGCGGCGCGGTTCTCTACGACGTCTGTTGATTTTGTCAGGACTTGTTGCGTTATTTTGAAATTGCTGAGGTGTGCTTGATGTTGAAAGATGGTCCCACTCTTTGCTCTCTTCCACAAATGAGATGCATTACTCATCCTTGTTCTTCCACCATCTACTTTGACCGTCTCTCTTACTCCTATTTATTCTGAGCCCTGTAAACTTCTAACTGCCGAAATAAGACATTTTCTTCCATATTTTTCCGTGAGTAACTTATGATTCCCGTCGTTTCTCGATGCATAAACAGTCGTTTTACTCTAACTGTAACATTCAGGACAGCCAACTCCACTCTGGATGTCCGTGACTTCGCGGACCATCATTCGGGCAACTTGGACGGAACGGGGGACTGCGCTTTTCCGAAGCAGGGGTTGGAACAACAGTTCTGAGGAGAGAAACAATACGAACAAATATGAGCCGAAGGCCCAGTGAGCCATAAACACGATTCACACAAACGCAGATCCAAAACGGCACCTACAACACATCAGCAAACCCCGTCACACACTCAAATTCAAATCGTGCCCGCTCGCTGGTTTCGGTTGTGCGTTACACTGACCAAACCGATGACCTTTTTGTTTGAGTAAGCTCAACCCGTTTCATCGTCCACCATTGTTGATCGGTGCCTGGTTGTCAATTCGTTGTGCGGGCACTCTCTTTCCCTGATTTCTGAGGATTTTCACATTCGAGGTGAGACACAATTTTCTTGTACGTTGATTCAGTTAGCACCGTATTAAATCCAGTTATTACGAGCGCCTTCTCGTTAACCGTTTCGAGGGTAGATTATCTCTGTCTTTGAATATTGAGAGGCATTTACTGGATCAACAGATTACGCGTGAATCGGTGTGAACTTGAATCGTTAGCGAACGATTCATTAACCTCAATTTCGGGGGCTACATATGGGTGCGGCATGCTAACCAACTTCGCCCACGCTATTCCACAAACTATGGGCATGTGGATAACCAAATGCCACTGGACTTACTTCTCGACACTCTCGAGATCAAGCGTCCAACACAGCGAGTTCTCGCGACCGTTACCCCAGCGACCTCAATGTCGGGACCAAACAGGTAGCCGACTGCCTTGCAACCAAGACGATGGACGGACCGATAACGCAAGCCCACTTGTCCAATGCAGCTCGATCCACGAAAACGGCGGTACCAATATATCTCAACAAGGGAGGCGTTGGGAAGAGCACTTTTTCCCAAAAAGGAACTCGCCATATTTCCCAGGGGAAAGTGATGCTTCTATTTTGATAACTCGAATGCCCGCCATCACTATGGTTGATTCGATTTCGCGCGCTTGCTTCTGATTGGTCCGTTCAGTGTCCTAGGACCAAGGCCACCGAAAACCTATAAATAAGGCCGTTTTGTGCCACTGTTTTGCCTTCGGGCTGAGCAGCAAATAAAGCTGGTTTGGAGGCAGTCTTTTCCTCTTCTTGTTGGGGGGTTCGAAGTTGCGGGAGTTAGGTCCGAGTACTTGCGTTCGGATTATTCGTGTCGTTTGCGATATCGTTGCGTTTCATTCGCGATCGAGGTGCTGTACGCGGTCTGTCCTGTCCGTTCCTACCTTCCTTTCTTAAGGGGTTGTATTACTAAACCACTAAAACGACGAAGTTGCTCAAAGGATTTTGGCTCAGGGTATTCACGAATAACTCTTACTTCATCCGTGAGTGCGGCGATTCCCTTTTTTGGGACCTCATGGCTCAGAAGTTCCATCGTGGCCTCACCTAATCCGCATTTATTGGGATTGACTGTGACACCGTTTTGGGTCAGACGTTACAGTAATGTGCGGAGACGGGTGACGTGTTTTTCCTGTAAAGAACTGGCTACTAAACTATCATCCAAATTAGGGTAGACAAAGTCCAAACCACGTGTCACTTCATGTATGAAGCGTTGAAAATTTTGAGCTGCGGCGCTCAAACCAAATAGCATTCGAAGAAATTCGCAAAGACCAAAGGGGGTTATAATTGCGGTTTTGGGTATGCCTTCTTTGGTTACCGGGTTCTGGTGATATGCACGGATGGCGCGTGGTTCGAAAAACGCCAGTTATTATTGGGGAGCGCATTTCCTTTCGTACCCGCGAAACTCATTTTGGTATGATGTAACGCGCAGCCAAAACCAACGAGCGCGCACGGATTGAATTTGAGTTGTGTGACAGGGCGTGCTGCTGTGTTGTCGGTGCCGTTTTAGCTTTTGTTTGTGTAAGTCGTGTGCATGGCCGACTGGGCCGTCGGCTCATGTTTGTTCGTATTGTTTCTCTATTCAGAACTGTCGTTCGAACCCCTGCTTCGAAAGAGCGCTGTCCCCTGGTGCGTCCACGTTGCCCGAAGGTTGGTCCGTGAAGTCACGGGCATCCAGAATAGAGTCGGCTGGCCCGCATGTTACAATGGACTAATAATGCACCGACCGACCTTGAAGTGCAATTTTCTCATTGGGCAAGGGGCTATCCCAGAGGGGTTGGAGAAAGGCAAAAAATAAGTACAATTATATGCACATATAAGTGTACACACGAGTATGTATATATACGTATGTGTGTGCAAATAGATGTGTATAATAATGAATATGTATATATAAGTATATATATACTTATATACATATATTTGTATAAATATAGATAAGCACGTGTATATCTGAACATATACATATAGATATATATATACATATATATATGTACATATTTATGTATATTGATGTGTAAGTGTACATGCATGTGCACAAAAACGTGTACAACCTGATATATTATATATTACTGATGAGTAGTCGGGGATATGGTTTATTTTCAAGTTGACCATCACTCACATTTGATCTCAGCGTTCGCATTCAGATAGACTATCCAGCCAGCCTCTTTCGAAAAGAAGCACTAGACTCGAGTTTCGCTCTCATTAGAGCTCGTCGGTAGTGCATATCCTTGCCACGGCCGGGATGTGAACTCCGGACATTCCAATCATGAGGCAACAGTGTTAACCACTGCGCCATTGACCTCACATTAGGCACGACCGAATCATCAAACCTGAAAGCTCAACCAGTCTCGCTTGTGAGCGATGATCAGGTTGCCCGTCGTCTCGAGAGGAGACACAGTTACTACCTGTTAACTCCAGTCGATAACCCCGCGATTAGGACTCCCGAGACAGGTCGAGATCATAGAACTCTTGACCTGTCTCGGAAGTCCTAATCGCGGGGTTATCGATTGGAGTTAACAGGCAGTAACTGTGTCTCCTCTCGAGACGATCGGGCAACCTGATCATTGCTCACAAGCGAGAGTGGTTGAGCGTTCAGATTTGATGATTCGGTCGTGCCTAATGTGAGGTCAATGGCGCAGTGGTTAACACGGTTGCCTCATGATTGGAATGTCCGGAGTTCAAATCCCGGCCGTGGCAAGGATATGCACTACTGACGAGCTCTAATGAGAGCGAAACTCGAGTCTAGTGCTTCTTTTCGAAAGAGGCTGGCTGGAAAGTCTATCTGAATGCGAACGCTGCGATCAAATGTGAGTGATGGTCAACTTAAAAATATGTATATTTCACGTTTTGCACATATATATATTTCAGAATGATATATATATGTATATATATGTAAACATATATATATCATTCTCATACAAATAAGCAAATACTTATAACTATATGTATATATATATGCACATATTACATATTTATATGTACATATTTTACATATATATATACATGTATATATATATATATACGTATATATATGTATAAATAATTCTGTTGATTTCTATTTATGTATGTATACAAATAAGCAGATACGTACATTTATATATATGTGTGCACATGATAATTACATATATATATGTAATAAGCATACGTACATATATATATATAAGTATTTGCGTATTTGTATATATACGTAAATATATTTCAACGGAAATATGTATATATATATATATATACGTATATAAGTGTATGTACGTATGCTTACATATATATGTATATACAAATCTGTATATTTAGCTTAAGCTGAAAATACATATATATATATGTATATGAATATATATATATAACCATACATATTTTTATATATACATATACATTTTATAGAAATATGTAAGGATATATATATGTATTTATATACACATGTATAGTCAGACATATTGATATACACATACCTGAATACATATATATATAGCTATCTGTATACATGTATTCAGACAGCTGTGTATATATATGTCACGTACACATTTATGTGCACATGCATGTACACTTGGATATATATATATCCAAGCACATGGCCCACCGCGACTGAACGGTTTCCTGCGGGTTTCGGTGGGCCATGAGAAAGATCATCGAACCAAGCATCCCATAAAATAATTCTTCTAAAAGTAAATTTCAATGTACAACACCTTGAAATCTGCATTCATCTTTTTAGCAAAATAAGTGACGTTTGTTTAAATTACCTCGTGAAGTCAGACATCTTTATTCGCTAATTTTCGGAGCTCGCTGAGGTAAGGTTTGTGATCGTTGGACGGTTATGCTGTTCTAAGGGAGTACACGAGAAGTTATCCTCTGTTCTTCATTCTCATATGTCATTCATGGAGCGTGCTTTCTGAAGGTCCTTTAATTATCGTTCTATGTAAACTAAAAACGGAGTAGTTGCATTTCAAACATTTCCATAAAACTTGTATTCTTATATTTACACATGTGTTCATATATATATCTACAAACACAGAAATGTGTATACACATATGTATATATATGATTATAGCTACATAGTCTGGCATACCCACATAGGAACCACTGAAGAAAGACTCAGTGAACCTCACTGGGCTAATGGCAGTAAGCACTGGAAATCGGTTAGAAAAAAGACGTACACTGTTATCGGCCTGGTCTACCCACAGGGGAACC
>QNGE01004960.1:14411-41419 GCA_008508345.1 Paragonimus westermani | reverse complement strand
GTCTCGCTGATGACGCCTTACTCTCACTTGCAGCTCGGTTGTTTGTTTGTTTGCAAGGTGTAGGCACCTTGATGTTGAATGTTTGAATATAGACGTAGTTATTTTCAGTAGTTAGGTCCCTTCCAGTCACCCTCTTTTTTCCTTCTCTTCCTACATAGGGTTTGTTTGTTTTTCTTCATGGTTGTGTGGCAGTTAAGCATTGGTGTGAACCACTGATGTATTGCTGTCTCTGATGATGATGACTAGATCACAATATTGCTTATCATCCGTACTGTATGATATGAGGTTTTAGGCAAGCCGGCGCCCTCTCACGTCTCATCATTAACAGGCGACCAGCCGAATAAGTTGCGGTGATGGCCGTGATGTCTATGAGCTGAATACCATCCGACAGTTGTCAGATGCCGTACGCGCTCTCCTGATCACTGCTGTTGATATCGAGCGAGCTATACGAGGGGATTCAGTCCCCTACCAGACTGTCTGGTGCGCTCAAGGCCACTGGCCTATAGCGGCTTTGATGAGAGATTTACAACGGCCTCAACAACTTCGTGAGTCTCTTCAACCGGAGACTCTATGATATTTGCAGAATGAATTTTGGTTTCCTCCATCTTTTCCATTCGTCTCTCGCCAGTTCCACTTGAGTCACCTGGGAGGCAACCGAATGAGAGTGATCTGCCACAGCTGCGATCACTGGTTTGACATGGTTCTTCAGATCGAGTACATGGTCTAGCAGTATTCCAGTTTCTTAGACGCTGCCCGAAGTCCAACCCACCAGACGCCGATTTCATGAAATCAGCTGGAGCACTCGTGGTCGAGGGCTCGCGTCGATTTTGCCGGCCCAATAAACAGAACCTCCTTTTGGTTGACGCGTTTTCTTGGCGGTCCGAAATCGTTCCACTAATTTAACCAATGCCGGATGTTACCATCGCAACTCCGACATTTGTTCAGTCCTAATAGCCGCTCCGGAACTATTGTGCTTGAGAATACTACCCAGTTCACTTTAGGTCATTTGGGGGATACTCCCAGCGCAGCGCCATTGGTCAAGTTCGGTCACTCTCTTATCATCCGCAGTCCACCGAGCAAGCAGAACGTCGCGTCGAAATATTCAAACGTGTCCTCAAATAAAATCGGGAACGGGCGTCTAAAGAAATCTTACGGCAGTTCCTGCTGATCTACCGGACGACTCCTAACAAGTTGCTGAACAACAACCAATCTCCTACCGTAGCTGTTATATGAGTCATGAACTGCGAACCACGCTGGTCGCCATGATCCCGACGAAGCAGTCAGATCGGATGCAATTTTCTGCGGGCAAACATGCTCCGCTGCCGGTTGAATCACCGCTCTACGCCCGCGGTTATCGGCCACAACCAATGAACAGGGGATGTGGTAACGAGACGCTGAGGTTCCCGTTGCGGAGAACACTTCGGTCCACCATCAAACTTAGCTCCGGCTACGCCATGCTGTGGATAAAGAAATCTGTGATGACCAGAGAACTATACCACCTTACCTACTACTGGACACGTTCGAGTCGTCAGCCGCGGAGACAAGTCTTCTTCCGAGACGTTGGATCCATCGGCAACACTGATCATCGACACTTATTTGGGTTGAACCTAAGAAGATCAATTACTACTTACCTTCACAAGGGAGGTATCAGGGATGTTTTCAATTGACCAAAAAACACTACTTGCCTTGCAAAAGACCTAGGACATTGTCGTTTTAATGGGTTTCCAAATTTCGCAGAGATAGCTGGTACTCCACTTTTGACGAATGATCTCCATCCTTCGTTACTGTTTTCGGCAGTCCGCCCGCACTCTCCCTTTTTAATTGATTTCTCGTTGGATTGCTTTAGTTCCTGGTTGGTACAGTTTTGAATTTGTTTTCATATTGATCACAAACCTTATTAATACGGACGAATTTGCGACCATTTGGACTGTTTGGGCTTGATGTAAAACCAGTTGCACGGCTAGTAGTTCTGGACGCTTATTTCTGTTCGACTAGTGATGTCAAAATTCCGTTTAAAACTATAACAAGGATTATGGAAGAAAGACACTCGTGTTCATCGTTTACGGCCGCAAAGTGAATTCGTCTGTTAACGAGAATTACAGATGGATAGTAGATATTTATATGTTTTCCTGACGACCTTGTATATATGGAAATAACAGTCTCTTGTGAAATGTCGCACAAACTTGTGACGGTTGGGATTTGAACTCCGGCCAAACTTTCATAGGTAAAGCGCGTCGGCCAGTGATCTCGCACTAGACACAACCAAATAATCTTTGGCAAGATCTCAGTCGTGTTCACTCGCGGGAATTGTTGGACTTGGCCAGTTGCCTGGAGAGGAGCAGTAATTGTCCAGTTATTTGTATCAGATTGAAACCACCGTCCAGTGCTTCATTTCGACGCGGGTGAATGGGAAGGTCTCCAGAACGACTACGACCCGTTGTAGATAATGTTTAGTTCATGCCACCCAAAATCCGCTTCAGATTATCAGTGTTGTGTCCTAAATCAGAACGCAAGGCAGTGGTAACGAGCGTAAATCAGCATGCGTGCAATCTGTCCAGCAGACGTACACAAAGGACATTACATCAGTAAACGAGTTAGAATCAAACCAATCAGGGTTGCGATGTGTCACGCGGACGTTATTAGCCAATCCGGTACGAGACGAACCATCCGGCCTTGTAGAGGATGTACACACACACACATCACCTTTTGGTCAGCTTCGAATTAGGCGTCGATAAAACGGTCGATCGATTTCGGAGCCCGTGATGCACGACGAGGATTTGAGGAGTTTGCAACGGGTTGCTCCGTACATAAAGGTGAAGTGACTCCCCGAGTTAATCGTCCAGTAAATAATTGACGTTGATTAACTTTCTTGTTGTTATCCAACTCGTGTGTACCGGATCGGAGGGTACGCTTTATGGAAATCGAGGATGAAAAGCTTGTATGCCCTTTGTCATACGACTGATACTTCAAGCGGACGAATGCTCAGAGTGCCAGGGATTTTACTTGGCATAGGTTTTCTGGTAAGTCTTCCTCCGAAGCAAATCGGTATGTTTGTCTTCATTTGCAGGTTGGTGAGCTGCGTTAGGTTTCGTACGTGGAGCTCTTCGGAACGTAAGTTCAGCAGGCGTTTTTCCGGTCGCTCTATGGTGGCTGGTGCGATAGGTGAATAACGCTTAAAGTACAGAATCTTCCACCATTTCCCCTTGTAACTGTAATACCTGTATAGATTCCTTCAAAGAACTATTCAAGCGTTCCGCCATACCATTATTTGCGGAATTGTAAGGAACAGTCCGCGAATGTTCTATTCTCTGCCAACGTAAAAATTCTTCAAAATCATAACTGACAAACTGGGATCCATCATCGGTGACAATCTCCCCAGGAATCCTTAAGCGGGCAATAGGGTGTTTCATCCAATGAATTACTGTGGTTGATGTGACATCTCCACAAATATGTGTATGAGACCGTTTATTGTAGTAACGACTGGTGACCAGTATGTTACGTTCATTCCAAGGAGCTGTTGCAAAAAGTTTCGTAATATCGATAGCCAACTTTGCACACGGGCGCACAGGATGTTCCACTGGCAGTACAGGGGCAACTATAGGTTTGATTGACTTATCAGCATGTTGACAAGGGACGCAATCATTGACAAGAGTCTCGGTTGATGAAGACATTCGTGGTCACCAACACCGCTCGCTAGCACGACGAAGGATCCGTGTGATTCCAGGATTTCCCTCATGAGCACACAGCATATTATGTTTTAAATTAAATGGTGGGAAGAGCCGTCACCCACGCATGACGCAGTCATCTATCACAGAAAGCTCCTTTCGCAAGGAGGAATAGCATTTTAGCTCGTCAGTGATATTTTCGACATTAAGCCATTCGGTAGAAACGTATTGTTTCAACTGTTGTAGTTCATCATTCATTTGCGTGTGCTCTCGCAATCGCTCTCTGGCATGAATTGTCAAGTCATCAATGGCAGCCACCATTTCGGATTCGTTGATATCGTTTGTATCAGTTTGTATAGGCAAAGGTAGGCGGGAAAGCGCACCAGCTACTTGATTTTCTGAACCACTTCTATGTTTCATTTCGAAGTCGTAATTCACTAGTCTGGCATACCGCCGACTGATCCTTAATGGTCTACGGTCTTTAGTTCCTTGACTGAGGTGTGTCGCCAATGTTGCATGGTCGGTTCTCAGAGTGAAGCGTCCACCGGAAAGGTACATATGCCGCTTCTTACAGGCCCAGACACTGGCTAAAGCTTCTATTTCTCTGCTTGAATATTCACGTTGCGTACCAAAAAGTGTTCGTGATGCGTATGCGATAATCTTTTCCTGTCCTTGTTGCATTTGTGAGAGAACGACCCCTAGACCAACATCGGAGGTATCTGTTGAAACGAACGTAATACAGGATTCGTCAAAGATACTGAAAACGAGAACGGAAACAATCATCTGCCTCACGCGTGAAAAGGCTTCTCTCTCGGTGTCGGACCACTCAAAGGGAATATTGGATCTCGTAAGTAATCGCAGTGGCTCTATTGTATAACAGGCAGTTTCGGTGTGAGTAGTATACTACTCACAAGTAGTGTATTACCCACAAGGGACATTCAGGAGCAAAAGGACAAGCCCCGAACACGACGGACAAGAAGAGACTATTGAAACAGTGTGTACATGATGTGTGAGAACTTTCACCAGGGCGAATGACCACGTACTGTCACCCAATGTATGTGAGTGCATGTCCGTCGTGCAAATGAGTGTACACGTTTGTGGTTTAGTTTTTGACGACCTATACGGAAGTTTGCGCAATAAACCAACTTGTTGGCCAAGCGTCTTTTGCGGACACAACAGCTCGACCACGGTGGCGAACTTCGGAAGATGGCTTAAGTAGTATGAGCGGAGTGCGAGGTAACGTTTTGGTTGAAGTGGATTTGTAGGTTCTGGAGCATTCGCAATAGCCTCAGTGTTTTCCATGTTGGGGCAAGCTTCTACATCCGATGTAATATGTCTAAGGAGTTATATTTTAATCACACAGAATACACACTTGTTCATGTTTAAAAGTAAGGTCAACTGATTAAGACGACTTAGCATAGAGTGAAGATTAAAATCATGTTCTTCTTTAGATTGTCCGAAAACGCATAACATCCATGTACACAATAGAACCCCGGCATGAAGGTAAAGACTGAGTCATGAATCTTTGCTGAGCTGATAGAGCCAAACTTAAACCCATAGGTAGAACTTTGTACTGAAATGGACCCTCAGTAGTGAGAAAAGCAGCGAAAGATCTTAAATCGGCCGTAATTGGCATGTGAAAGAAAGCAATTTTGATGTCCAATCTTGAGAATTATTTTGCTCCAACGAGTTTAATTAACAGTTCATCTTGATCACAAAATGAATTTCTCAACTACTATTTGTTCGTTGAGTGCTCCAAGATCTGGGCGAAATCGAATGCTACCGTCTTTTCTGAAAATCGCAACTAATGGATGTACCCAAGCCGAGCATGTTATTGGCCCAATTATGTCATTTTGAAGCATCAGATTAATAGCGGAGAGACTGCTTCCCGCTTTGCAAAGGGTATCGGTGGCGGCTGTGATATATTGGACTTCAAACGAAATTGATGGGTCACGTTGACTGCACGACCACTTGAATCAGCAAATAATCGTCTTTCGTCCAATCGAAAGTACCAGGTGCAAAGAAACCATTGTGTTCCGACCTAACTATGGTTTTCTGTTCAGGTTGCATATATACACAGCAACAGAAGCAGGTGGAGAAAATTCAACACAGTTGGAGTAATACAAGTCTATTCATTTGTATAGGTGCATTGGAGTAGCTGTCAAATTCATAAACCGTTGGGTGCACAGGTAGATGTTTGTAATGACGCTCATAAAATGTATACGAAATTATAGTTATTGGAGATGGAGAATCTAGTTCCATTTCAAGAGGCAGTTTTAGGACCGAAACACAGAAATAAGAGGTTCAAACGTCTGAACATGGTAATCGTAGTTCTTTAACAGGCACGGAAGCAGCAATATATTCATCAAAATGTCCGGTATAAATTGTTTCTGCGGTAGGAAGTTCTGGAAGAGTAACGGCACCTCCTTCTAGTGCATGTACCGAGCGCGTACGGCAAACTTTTGCAAAATGACCAATCAGAACAGCGCGAGTATTAATAAGCTCCTGCTGTGCACACCAGATTATTCGTTCGGTGTGATATTGATCCACACCGGAAGCATTTGCCAAGAGGTTGGAAGTCAGCCGACGGCTTCAAATTTTTGACTGTGGTGACTTTGGGATCAATTCACATTGTAATAGAACTAACTCTTTAGTACGTACCATTTTACAAGCCCTTTCCCAAGATAATTTGCATGCGTCATCATTCAAAAGGGATTCACGAATATTTCCATTTGGTACTCCAAAGATAAACTGTTGTATGAGCATGCAATCTTCAAATTGCTTAGTAGGTATTTTACAAGTCGATAAATGAATCCTTCCGGTGGTTCTCCAGTTTGCTGACTGATGCGGACAAAAGGAAACCTGAAGGCGTATACGTTGGTAACGGCCCCAGATATTTTGTTAATAGTATTTAAAGCCTCCCCCAAGGTGGTTTTGTGGCGCAGAGAATGGATGTCAAACTATCTCTGCCCTTCAGTTCCCACGTGATTGCGGAGAAGTTTCAGTTGAGTTGACTCTGTTAAGTCGAACGATGAATTTAACACTGAGCACATCTGTAAATATAGTTTCCGACGAATCTGGCGTTGGAAATACTGCTGGATCCACCCAAAATATTGCAGGTGCATTCATCGAAGTGAGCAATGTGGGCGACGCCATATGTTGCATCGTAAATCAGCACGCAAGGCGGTGGTAACGAGCGTAAATCAGTATGTATGAAATCTGTCCGGCAGACATGTACAAAGAACATTAAATCAGTGAACGAGTTGCAAGTAAACCAATCAGAGCTGCGTTGTATCACGCGAGCATTAGTAGCCAATCGGATACGAAGTGAACCTTCTGGCCTTGTAAAGGACGTACACACACAACACATTAGTCGAAACATCCTAGCAACTGTATTACTTTGAGCTTCAATCTGATGCCGAATCCAAATCGCAGATCAGCGAATTAAGTTAACGAAACGGCTATCATATCCGCTTTTTCGAGAGTAACCTAAGCATTCGTTAGTGGGTGAGACCGGGCGTTCACGTATGACATCTGCTTATTCTTGTTTCATCAAACGTTTATCGGACATTCACGCCGCCGTATTTCATATTCACCGCAGATGATTTATTCTTAACATTCTTAGCGAATCCTGTGTTATTCTGTTGATAAGAATTCTTGACTTTAACGTGATGTACAGACTTGCACATATACTGCGCCTTCTGATACATTTTGCCAAAAAACTGGTGTGGCGGGCCTTCGGTACTTCATTAACGCGGCTACATGGTTTCCAACAAACAGCCTGGTTTTCCATCTCCACTTGCATGGATTACTCTGAGGGCCATCTGTCTACCTGCAGCTAGTGCAACTACTCATCGGCGGTTCGGGCTGAAATATTGCAGCTAAACTGAGTTCTACATCAGTCATTTAGGTGAGGAAGCCAACCGTATATATATATACCTTTCTGTCATATATACATATACATATATGACGAAGATGTTAGGAGGGGCATTCACCACTGTTGATAAAGGTTTGCGTATTGCATCGAGTGTATACGTTTCTCGTAAATTTTTCCGGAACAATTAGGCCTTTGCGAGAGCTACATGATGTTCATCACGATGGCGGTTTATTTCGCAATGGTAACGTTTGCAGTCGTAGTCTAAGGCCCAGGGAGCTGAAGGTCGGGACACACGCATTATTGTAAACAGTGTGTCTGCTGAAGAAATCCTTGATGTCGTTATTCAAGCATTGCACGATTTGGATAAGGAGAGATTCCTGACATCACTCATTAGGCTCTCTGATCTAACACTACGGAATTCCAATCTTTCCAGTTATCACACCAAATGGGTATGCGTAAATTGGTGGTGATTATAAATTAAAACAGAGGTCCCTTGATCCGCTTAGTCAAAACCGAGAGAATGTATATATCACAAGATATTAACAATTCGATTTGCTCTCATCAGTCGCCAGAGTAAAACCGGCAAATTTTGTATAAACTGCACATGGCGACGAAAATTGGACAAACCAACCACATGCTTATGACCTTCCGCGCACTAATAATTCAATCGATTCCACGGCAGCCTTCTGTGCATACAAACATGGTCAATGTTTGGTTAGCATTGGCTTACTAATCGCTGACAGTTTCGGGCTGCAATTCTGTAACAGTATCTTGAACGATTTGACAGGGTCAACTAGGTGACCGGTTGCTTAGATGTTCGGCAATCGATGAGGCCGAGTTGTTCGAGCTTGTTACAATCAGCAGGTCGTTTTTAAAGATTGGAGCTGATCAGTCTGTCTTCCACCTAATATACCAGTTCAATTCCCATTGCAATGACGTCTACATAGGCAGGACGGACCGCCGCTTTCATCAACATATGGCGGAGCACATTACTAAACGCTTGTCAACTGCGGTTTCAAAAAAACGATCTGCTGACTATAACAAGCCAAACATATCTTCGCAACCGGGTGAGCCAGGCGCCGTCTTGCCTTGATTACAGTCTTAACAACGAGGTTCATGCGATAAGCAGTTTAAATGTCACAGCTTCACTTGTTCGTTGTGATCATGAGGCAATTGAATCCATGTATCTGCACGGATTTAGACAATGTATTAATCAAAATACAGGTCTGAAATCCTACCATAATGCAAACTTCGCAGGAATGAGGACCCACCATAGCAGGGTTGAATAGCTTGTCTTCTTCACAACACCCAGCCTAGATGATCAGTGGCAGTTCATCGTTGAGGAAATCTCCGATGCTGCTAACAACTGTATTGCAGCAAGATGTCTCCAGCCTAGTAGAAGGCTTAGACGCTAACGGAGTATAACCAAACGTCTGTGCACATTGAGATTTTCATATGGCGCAAATACACCACGACTGCTATAAGACTCAATCGATTTTACCGTCAAAACGGTCTTGTTGAACAGCCGTAGGTGAATCCTAAGCTCTTCTACGGCGGAGTCGCAGTACAAAGGAGGAACAAGGGGGCACTACGCCATCACGTACGGTGAAAAATCTGCAACCCGTCCGACAAGTTCGGAGTACAACCACGGCTGCTATCAGAGATCCATTCTACTATCAGCACAATCTTAAACAAAAGCCCAAAGCGAATCCTGGGCTTTCCTACGGAGGAGTCGCAGGATACACAAATAGTAAAGGTGGCACTTCGTACCTGAAAACCGCTAGTGGATTTATAAATACAGATGCAAAAGCGGCCAACGCTCTGGGTAAACAGAACGTAAATGTGCATTACCGCTAACCACCAATGGCTTTGGAACACAAATTAGTAAATCTACTAATCCACAAATCACCCAATCCTGAATTGATATCCCCAACGTCCTAAAAACCTGAGCCACCGAACTAGCAAATCCGACTGCAGTAATTTTCAACCGATCCCAGTCAACTGGCGGTCTATTGGAGGCTTAAAATCGGTTCACAGTCAGATCCACCTTCAAAGGTGGATCCACGAAAGTCCCAGAAAACTATCGACCAATAGCGAAGCTTTCAGTGGTCCCCAAAGTAATGTAGAGCTTATTAGATAATTTTCAAAGGGTCACGGTTGAAGATCTCCAATTCATCACCAAGAAGAAACGGCTTTCGTAGGGAGCACACACGTGTCACTAATCTGTTGATGGTGACTTTTGGCTACTAACTCAGGATTGGCCACAGACGTGCCCTACCATAACTTTCTAAAGCCATTGGCAGGTTTGACCGCTCCGTCATGTTACGGAAGCTCAACAGTTATGACGTTCAGTGCTTGTCCACGTGGCGTCAGGATTATCTAGCCGAACAAACCTTCACCGTCAAGATGAACAGACAGTTGTCAGGGTGATTTCCTGCGAACAGCAGCGTCCCGCACCTATCATTGATTCTTTCCGTTTTAACTAACCAATATTCGGAAATATAAAGCAGCATTTTCCCGAAACAAAGTTTAATAGAGCATTCAAAAACGCAAACGCGCACAACTTATGGCCTAGCAAATTTCTCTGTATATTGTCGATTGCGTACTATATTGGCCCATCTAGAAAATCGAGCTCGAGGAACTAATCATAAAGCACACTTATTTCTCTGAAACGTGGACGCTACGTTGTGACTGACAGCAAAGAACATACCGAAGTTTTGACGGTATCTCACGGACTGCATACCAATGTCATACTAAATTCTGAACCTGACTGTAGCGATTCTGTCCCGTTCTTGGATATCTGCCTTACTCGAAGGACTGACGGTTCGGTACAACGGTCAGTTTATCGCAAATACACTTAGAATGGCCAATACTTACAACTTAACACTCTCGTGCTAAGACATGGTAAAACAGGCTTTATTCAATACAGCCAGAAGGATTTGCACCCAGGACACAATGCAGAGTGAACTGCAACTGATTACCAGGTTCCCTTGGGCAACGGGTATCCGCAACCAATGATCTCCAAGTTTTCGGAAGTAAAAACGTACGAGCAAACGGTGGTGGAGGTGCCGAAAATGAACTTTCTTTTACAACGCCGATTGAAGGCCGTTGTATCACGGACGTATAACGCCGCAGATATCGTGCTAACTAACACCACGAAACGAATGTCAATTTCACCTCTAAAACCCCAGATGTCTCCGTCACTATATCCCATATCGTTTACCGATTTCCATGCAGTTGTCATGTCGGCTGCATTGGTATGACGGAACGGCGGCTGACGTTCCAGATCTCGGAACACATCTCGGCATGGACGAAGAAATATGTGGCGCAGATGCAAGCTTACATCCATGTGTGCACCCAGCAACGGCCACAGTCCACCGGCGTCAGCAATCGGTTGTCATCTCCTGGAGAGCCATCACCAGGTGGATCCCACTCAGACATTCAAAATTGTTTGCGCAACTGATAAGCTCCGGTTGTTACGATATGCTGAGGCAGTTGCTCCGAGGCGTTGGTGTCAGTTGCAGCAATCCAATTGCGGGCTCCGCGTGGCCACAGAAAGCCTTGATAACACGCTTCGATTATAAACGCAGGTATCTTGCAAGTGGATAAGAAGTCCTCGCTTGAATCTGATAAACAACAAAGTTATCACATAACGCACGATCTTTTCGGGAGGACGAGTTTTCCAAAGACCGGAAGATGTGTAAACTGGTGCCCATCTCATAGGCAATGACATCAGCCGGCTCGCCAATTACCTTGCTGCCGGTTACCTCTATGGTCATAAAGTTTGATGGACGACCAGATGTGAACTTTTCAATCGATTCACACTGTTAATTCACAGTCAACACGCATACCGTGTGGGGTGCTTATGAGTTACCAAGTTATTTGCTGCTTGAGATATTGGGCAAAGACAGATGAGAAGTTCGATCCAGTTGATGTGGTTTGACCGAGTAGACCATTCAATACTGTGTGAAGTCTTGTAACAATGGTAGGAAAAATTCGTTGATTCTGTGGGTTACCGTGAGCACTGCCGCTCCAACATTAACGAAACATTTTCGGACTGATACTGTGCGTCCGGTGGTGCACCGCAGGATCCCACACTGCTTTGTATTATATTAGTGTTCGAAATCACGCAGTTTGCCAACCCCTTGCTACTATCATATGCTAATAACGGTAATATTTGGCATACAGTGAGACGGTGCACAGCGACTTGAGCATGCAAAACGACTAAATTTGGAACAATGCATCCCCAACATTCACCTGCTTGGAGAGGAAACATTGAACAACACCACTTGCGAATAAGCCATAGGTACGATTATTTCTTCTGAGCCTAGCCCGTATCCTAATGACCCGTCAGTGATCAGAAAGTTGAATTCGTACTTGACTTACTCGCCAGACTGTTTGGACAATAAGTGCACTCAAACTTGTCCGCTATAATGTTCAACTCGGTAGTCAACCCTATTTTGAACCGAGCCTGCTGCCCTTGTATGTTGGACGAATTTGTTGTTATTGAGAATGTACATCGCAGATTCACAAAACCATTGCCACATAACCTCTTCTACCACATCCAGAAAGGTTGCACAAATTGGGACAGCTCCAAAAGCGCTATCATGGGAGACTTTGAGTATAAAGGACTCTCCAAAAACCCAAATGCACCGTGAGAAAACCACTTGTACAGAGAAGCCAGAAACAGTTTTTTGCACGACATACCTCTCCAGCACGTTTCGTTACGTCTCATCAGGTACATACATGCAATCGGCGGGTTTATATGGCAAAGTTTAACAGAGTTTGTGAGACCAAACAACAAACACGCACACACTGCATATCAGTTACCAGGGCAATCTGATACTGATGAACAGGACTTTCTGTGCGTAGAGGAGTCGCTTCCACTCCACGAATCGCAGAAGCCTTTGATTGTGTGTTGCGTAACATACGAAACGCCTTCTCCACGTTCAATTGGGGTCGACATGTGAGCAAGTGTCGAGCGATCGGTGACATCAGTTCCTTGTGACTTGTCACGTTCTGACTGGATTCCGACATTGTAGTATCCACGATGGTTTTGCAGACCTAAACTCAATGTGTCCGTTGACCCGACTGCATAACTGCCGTTCCGTTCTACCTATGTAAGTGGCAGCAATTAATAAATGATATGAGATTTGCTATTTGTCGGTAGCGGCGTATTTCAGTGATGATGAACAGCATGACCAGTTGGGCTGGATAGAGCGTGCACTCACTAGTCGCCGTAAAACGGGTTTTCAGCAGAGTAGCAATTTGAACAGATAAATGGCGGTGTGTTGAGTTGACGACAACACAACAACTAGCCGGATTTTCTAGAAATACTGAGTCCATCAGATTGTGTCTAAGTGATCTCTGAGCATTGCTGAGTAGGTTGGTTATGGTCTGTTTCACCTTTCCGTTGCAAATTTTGATGAACTTAATACTGCGGACCCGCGAAGAACATTTATAGCGTCCGGATGTGCTTGATCGAGAACAACCTACCAGAGTCCGTCGTGTGATATCAGCGAATAAATTCAAGAGCACAATTGACGCACACATTCTAGACACCTATCCATGCCTCCTGGTAACTTGATCGTCAAAATGACTGAGGCAAAGCAAAGACGAGCTCGGCCCCACATTGTTTACGTTAGCCGCCAGGATCAGCAGACTCCGTCAATAACAAAGAATAACGATCTCGTCTCATAAGCTGCGCTGGCCTAAACGCACCTAACGAAAATCAACCCACCGCTTGTCTCTCTGTGCTCAGTTCGGGAGGTTGGAAGTGACAGTCTGGTGAACATGTATAATTGGGGTTAGGGGCCAGAAGGAACTGACATTAAAACGTGATTAGGCAGAGCCTTCCTGGCCCCTAGCTGTGGTCTTAGGGAGAATGAACACTTCTGGCACAAGACACAGTCTGACATGCTTAAGAACAAAAGTCAATGGTGTTGGTGTTACAAGCCTCCTTGTGCATCAACATCTATCTTATTCTCTTCTTTTACCGTAGGGCATCCAAAGTTTCCCATTTGCATCTGTTGTGGCATGTTCACTGTTTCGTGTAGCTTTTATCCTATCAAATAAGACACATGGATACCTCAAATTGAAAGACAAAAGACCACTCATTGTCAGTTACGGAATTTGTAAGTGAGCACAATTCAAAGTCTCTTGCTTCATTTTGTTTTTCTAGTTGACATTAGAACCATTCTAAAATATTGGAAAAGAATACACGGTAATCCCGAAAAGTGTGTCACATTAAATTCTCATATGGTTACCAACGTCAAGAAAAGAAAAATAATTAACGATTTGTAAGTAATTTACAAAAGAAAATCACCACTGCAGAGCCATTGGATTGATGATCTCCACGGGTGGAACTGAGCGATAGGAGGTCCTCAGATTGCGGTGTTCGACATCTGACGAAAGCAAAGCGTTGTACATTCGTCGCACATTCGCATGTGACTGCATGGGCTGCAGGGCGGGCAACTGAAAGTACAATTCTGTCACCACCTCTGACGCGTTTTTCAGCTGGCCACCGCCATTCAGACAACCTAGGTGTGCAGGAAATCAGCGTGGACAATGAGAAGCAGAGTGTCAAAGCAGGATGGGTTCTAATGAGTGTGTGCATCGCGTTTCACACAGTCAACAAAGAGAAAGAAGCTCAGAAAACAAAGGAATGAATTAAATGATGGCTCTTTTGGTGCACGTGTCAATTTGGGATTAATCCGATGGCTAACATGTGTCTAGCGATAGGGGAAGCCCGACGTTTGCGTGATTCTGGGACGAAGTAGAAGTAACAGGAAATGCTAGCATCTACGAGTAGCTGCCTTCTAACTGATATGTTAAAATTTCCGGCCTCCTATTTAAACCGTTAACTAATCCTAATCGCACGAAACAAGGGCTCCTTATAAGTGTTAGCAAGGTCTTCTCACTACTGTTTGTCTAATTTACTGAAATGCGTTTACTTATAGGTTGGTGGACTGTAAGGCATAACCATCTTGGTGTTGAATGTGTAGACAATTTTCACAAACTACATGCATCAGTGGAAGTGTGGTATACATCCACTATAAATGAAAAAGTATTTAAAGACTGTTGTGTATCATGTAATGATTGCACGAATACCTTACTCGGTGATTAAATAATTTTCGCTGTCAACCTTTGGGTTCTGCTACAATGGCAGAGCTCAAGACCTGCGCGGAACCTACAAGCAAACGAATTTGGTTGGCTGTAAGTAAATGACCAATCAATCAAGAGAAGGTGAAATAACGAAATACAAAACCATCAACGCGCCAAACAGAAGCAAGGGACTCCCCACACATCAAAACAACGGGGAACTGAAAAGAGAAGTTTAGTCCCAATATCTGTCTTTGGAAAAGCCAACAACAGGGAAAAGGTCGGATTTGGTTGACGTGTCGAATCAGTCGTTTGGTGTTCAAAAAAGAATCGAATAGAACTTTGAACTCCGACTGTTCACTATTCTCGCTAACCAGCTAGGACGTTCGTTGCATAAATGTCGGACGTATGCCGCATAACCGACACTAAATGATAAATCATTGTCATCGAGCCGACAAAATGATTCGCTTGACCGTTTGGTTGCGGATGATACGACGCATAATGGACATGCTCACTGCTGTACTAGGTACGAAACTGACCCAAATGCACAGGCGAGAATTCCGCACCACTGTCGAACAGGAGCATATAAGGAATTCCGAAGTGACAGAACAATCGGCGAAGCGCTGAAGTGGTATTTCCGGCCACACAGAGTGAGTGGCAATCACAATGAGGTAATTGGTTTCATCGAATGCAGCAGCGAAACCGACATGCAGACAAGAACAGGATACGCCGAGCAGGACCAGGAATGTAGTGAAACTTTCATCGGATTCTTAAGAGAGTGAGCAGAGCAAGAGAAACTATTAACCATTCCTTCTAACACATCATCGCCTTCAGGCCAGTACACAAAATATCGTGCAATAGACTTTGTGAAACTAACCTACGGATGAGCCGAGAGGAACAGATTAACCATATCTTGGCGAAATGCTACTGGAATAACTATTTCAACAGTAGACATGAGTTGATCATCGACTCACAACGCAGAAAGGGCCGATGAAGGTCATCCACTTACCTGTTGGCCCAACCGAAATCTATGTATCCGGTGCCCTGCAGGCAGAACGCAGGGTCGGTTACTCACAGTTGTCTTAATCGTATTTCGTTCGAGATAATCGTTGAATTAGTCCACAAACACAAATAATTCTTATTCACAGTTACCGCAACTTGGGAAAACTCATTCTGGAGTCTCCCAGAAACACCATCCAATTTTGACAAGCTGAATCGTATTTCCTGAGGACGTAATAGGAAACAGGACTTTTGAGCTTGTCGGTCATATATAGATAATAATGCAGCTTCAAATTCGTCTCAAAAGAGTACCAACTGACATGTAACGGATGCAGTCGGAACGGTGCATGAGTGATTTGGTTAGTGCACTGACAAGATCACAAATGAAATGTTGTGTAAGAAGTACAGATTGTATGGGGTAGCTAAAGCGGTGTAAAGCTCTACGTATCTGAAGGCTAAAAATAGTTTAACAGGACGGAGAGCAACTGCTCTCCAAAATTCATCACTTAGTCTCGGTTTAAAGTTGGCGGAAGCGATAGCCGTTTATGTATCAGCGATAAAAAAAATGGGTCCAATGGCATCGGACAATCCAAACTGTATATCCAATTATCGGATAAGCTGATTCACACGGACTGAAATTCAATGCCTGAGAGACAACACGAAAATAATAAACATCATATGGAGAATCAAACCAAAAAACAGTTGGAAGTGCGGCTCGTAGAACTAATAAAAAAAGATCAACATGACTTGGAAAAAATCTCTCTATGGGATCAGGCGGAAGCGGTCTCTTTTTAGGTTAGTGGTCCTTTCTGGTGTGGGCTGCTGCTACATATACTCGCATAAATGTACTCCAAACACTTGGCTCATACTTGTGTTATTACACAATGGTCATGGCAAATAACAACGGGGTGGTCAGAAACATAGGCAAATAACATTGGATTGTAACAATTTCGTGGGTGTACGCTTCACATCCCATGCTCACGGAGTCTATGCTGGGGTTCCTCTTTATTGTTTCAGCGGCTGTTTTATCTTCGATGAGGGAAAAGTTATGCGCACCCATAACTTTCATAAGCGTAAGCGAAGGTGACAGTCAACGGAAAGTAGTACAAATGGTACATTACCATGCAAAACTTATAAGGCTACATCCCGCAAACCATCTAATGGAATATACGAAACGGCTAGCACGGGTAAAGATGCGAGAGCCCAACAAATGACCACGATCCGAAACGAATTTCGTTCGTGTGCTACATTGTTAGAAAGATTACTACAAGTTTTGCAGAAGTTTTCTGAACAATGGACTGAGATTCCGCAATAGTACTCGATAAGGCGTACGAAAACAGAACCAACTTACGCTTTCTGAGCGTGAAATTCTTCTCTACGTATAACTACCATTCCAAGTGCCTCTAGTTCATCATAACAGTGCAAAGGGCAATTGAATAAGGTTTAAGAATAGAACACAATAGCCATCATGAAATTTGATTAAAAGAATCGCAGTCTCGCATAAATTCATAAGGTTGAAGAAAAGCCTGTCCGGACATAAATCGGATAATACCAGCCAACTCTCTCTTCAACATTTAAATTCGTGATTACGAAAGGATGTTTCAAACTGAACAAAAGTCGCAACTTTGGACGTGAATGACAAGCCTATATAAAAATTGTGTGAGGATAAAACGGAGAAATACCATGCTAACAATTGGTTCGATGACGCTTTTGAACTCAAACGTACCTCCAGGACAGGCCATTATTTCCACATAGTCGAAAGGGTACCGAGGTTGACGTCTGTGATTGCCAAACGATGGCTGTGAGAGACAGTTTGCCTTGTGGGCAGTTTTGAGCGGTTGCACAATATTCTGAATATTACGAAATCCGTTCGCCACAACAAAAGCCAGTAACGGAGCGGGTTGCGCTTTGGATTGACGGTAAGGAGCACGGTTGGTCGTAGTCAACTGAGATAGGGCTTTTTGAGCGTTATCACGATCGATAACAGATGCAAACAGCAACCACTCCTGTTAACAAATGGTGAATTGGGAGCACAGACGGCATAACGCGTGATGGTATGCTTCAGAGAGTACGAGAGTACGTACTAGTCATTCCAATCGAAGAAACTGTAGGTAATACCATGAATCAAAACTCACATCAGTTATGCAACCACTGAAATACCTACAAGGTTATTCGGAAGACTAAATCACAAGAGCCCGGATGAAGGGAATAAACGGATCGAATAATGAATCTGTTGGCCAAATTGTTTTGACTGGTTCTCAGAGAGCTTATTCAAGGCGGCTACTTTGCAATCGGGGACAAAACTAGGAGCTATTCATGATTAATAGTATTACAAGTACTACTGACGGACTGCGATAGACTCTCCGTAAACACATACCCAAATACCTGTGCGGTAAAAACTACCTACCTGCACAAAAATAGATCACGGAGCGTGTGTTCATTCACACGCAAAAAGATCGGTTGTGAGTGAAGTTCAGTGTAGATTAGCTGGTCGGAATTTGGTAGACTACACGACCATACTGAGAGGAGGGGCTATTCTATAGTGAACAAATGTGTAGCGACCACGCCGTTGGCAAATTTGGTCAATCCAATCTATTATTCCGACTAACATTGTGCAGCAGCACGAAAACGAGTACATAAGCAAGGACAGATCAATGACAGGTAATTGTTCTTTCAAACTCAGTATCAGCAATGAGGAAGTAGTGCGCTGCGCAGTGTTGTAACAGGGAATGTGCGTCTGAAAGACTGAGGGAGTCGACGTCAAGCTCTAGCGGTTGTAGCAGCACATGTACTTGGTGGATCAATACAGCTTGGTTCTCTACTATGAGTGTTGGATCTTGTGATTGGATTGTAATTCGGTTCTGCCTTAGGTGAGGACGACGACAGCCGGTCTTTGGTAAAGCATTACGAAATATCCTCTAGTCTGTACCAAACATATCTAGAAGTTCGATTTTCATCATTCATTGGTAAGAGATCGAATTACGTTTGCGTTTGTACGATACACGACTACTAAAGTCTACATATTGTGGGGTTCACACAGTTCGATGCCGTCAAGTTCTATCTATTTTTCCAGATTTGTGTGCTACGGGAGTTGTTGCACTAAAGGGATGAGACCGACTGAGCGCTTGAACAAACAACTGATGTATCACTTTCTGATTCTATCAAGAACAGCAATTAACCAAACAGTCAACACAGAACGCCAACACAAACTAAAAGAACTGTGCCGGTGATGTATCTTAGACAGTGATTTTACTCCACAGAAGCAACCGTGTGGGTGGACATTACAGCCCTCCTTTGAGGGGAATAGTCGTTGAAGCGCCTTCGATATCATTAACAACAAAACACCAGTATTTCAAACTGATGTACGACTGTCATACAGTCATGGAAGGCCAAAGGCACCTGCTTAGAAGTGAAAGAAGAGGCAGTAACAGGTCTTAACGTCTGACAGAACCATTACATGCATACTCAAACAAACAACACTTTCGTTCATTTATCTCTCATGTGTATGTGATGAGACGGTACTGCGGCTTGAAATGCCGTTCATCGTAGCAATGACGAAGAATCTTCTGGGAGAAGGAACATCAAGATGACACAAGAAACAAAAACCGGTCCAAGTGACATCGAACAGAGGATCTGACAATGTAGCCAATGCATGCACGCCACTGGTTGCAACACGCTGACACATCGGATAGCATTTTTAATGAGTGTTCCGAATGGTTGTGAGAGGCCTAACACAGAATTCGACACGTCAACTTCACTCATATTGTGATCATGGCGTTGCTCGATCACCCCATCCTTCTAATCAACCGTTGGTGATATTGGCAAATGATATCCGATGAGTCAAACGTTCAGCTGGTATGCAAAACACGTCGCCCAGCCAAGGCTGAGTATTATTTGACTAACAATTTGCGTTTTCAAAAACATCCTGAGGGACTGCTAGCGGACAGTTGTGCAGCTTGCGTGTTTACTCCATCTGATGCAAGCTAGTCAAACGAGAAAACGCTGTAAGTCTATTCACATCTTTATTGAAAACACGCCACGTTACCGAACAACGAGGCAAAGTATATGGCGTACGAATAGCATATACACTTCATTTTGGTGACAACAGGCCGACATATCAACAGTGATGACAGATGGTGCTAGCCAAACATATGAAACAACTCAGTGCCCTGTAGCCGTAGTCTCGCCCTCTCACGCAGCCCATCATTGTCCCAACCTGTACATGCGTTTACACACATTCACCCGCCCGCAAGCTCCCTTCCACATCCGAAAGCACGCACGTCGGGCGTGCAGTCACCAGGTGCACACTCAACCAATTGGAACGTTCCAGGTGGAAGTGATTCGGTGCGGTGGATAAGCGGGCACGCATGACGCAGTTGGACCCAGATCGGAACTGAGAAGAACGGAACACGGTCCAGACGAGCGCCACCGCATTAAGGTTGTATACCAATCCTAAGGATAACCATCCAAACCATTGATCTACTCTTAATCCACTTATCAGGCAGGTTAGACACGACGCCCAAACTGTTTGACTTCATTCGCACTAAACTTGGTGCGGATATCTTATTACTGACAACCTTTCTATGGATATCATTGAGATTCCGTTGGTTGTTAGTGGCTACTCGAGTTATCACGGTTGAGAGTTCCCCTACAGCCCTAAGCAGATTACCTGCAACAGAACATGTGGTAAAGTGAACACACCCAAAGAGACTGACCACGTGGCATCCGAAAAATGTGAAGCCAATCCATTCATTTATCTTAACCAGCAAGTTCGGCATGCCATCTGCAGGAATGCCAGCTAGAACGTTAGTATTCGCATACT
Source organism: Paragonimus westermani (assembly GCA_008508345.1). Taxonomy (NCBI): domain Eukaryota; kingdom Metazoa; phylum Platyhelminthes; class Trematoda; order Plagiorchiida; family Troglotrematidae; genus Paragonimus; species Paragonimus westermani. The sequence continues at coordinate 20,955 of QNGE01004960.1, read as the reverse complement.
CTACATCGATCAGCTTAGTGCCAGGAGTAAAATCGACACGCAGGAAGCGGGATTACTCAGATGCGCCTTACAGCATTTCGTACACATAAAAAGTGGACGTAGAAAGAGGTACCAGACATCTCCAGTGAACACCACACGTAGTGATCAGCACTCGAGATAGTTGCCCATAAGCTCCCAACTTGCTTACAGATTGGGCACAGGATGTTCCCAATAAATCCACAGATATTCCTAATACTGAAGTAGTTCAAGAAGATAAGTAAGGCACTACGGACGCATGCAGCTAAAAAAACACCTAACCGAAATGAGAGAGAAGAGTGATAGACCAAAAAGTTTGCTCAACATCTATGATCAAGATTAAAGATCGCACAGGTTCCAGACCCGTGTACAGCAATTGTCATAGAAAAGTATGCACTCACCACACGCCTATAAGCACTTTTTTTAACACGGGCTTGAACACCAAGGAAAGGACTGCAAGACGATCAAATTGACGGCCGGCTCGATTGACTTACTTGCAAATCCCGATTGTGTAGCTGACGAACAAGCACGTGCTCGTCCAACTGGGGATCATCGACCAACTGTATTCCAAACAGTTCAAGAGCAGCTCGACAAAAGATGACTGTGGCGTAACCACCGGAACCCGTGCCAATGTGACGATACATCGGAACGAACTTGGAAGAGCAATCGGATGAGATTGTAACCACACCGCACAGATCAATTAACCTTGGAAGTGTACAGAATGAACGAACACTTTTAGAAGTAAGGCCAGTAAAATGCAGTTGGAGTGAGTAAAGGTAGGTCGTGAGGCATGCATAACAATGTGGGGTACAAGTTGGCAAACTATGAGAGGGTAAATGAAACATGAAGTGTGATTGGTTTGACTGAAACAGAGTAACACGGGGAATTCTGCGGTATTATTCCCAGTGTTCATACGTCTATTTATCTGACAGATCATCTGTTCAGACAACAAGAAAAAACTAAATTATGGTGGTGATAACACTAGCAATTGTCGCAGTTGTTGTTCTGTCAGACGCAGACTGCAGAATGCCAAACTACCATATGTTCACCAAGCACCAAACGCCAGACAGCTGCGGCATCCGCACAAACGTAATCGGTATGGCGAACGACTATGGCAACCCTAGAGCATGACCAAAACACCCAAATCCATGCATACAAAGAGTGGGCAAAAGAGCTAGTCTCACACTCAATATCATATATCCGTCACCTAAAAGCACTGTTCATTATCTCGCAGTGCCAATCAAGAACAACGATTAAATGAGGATATCGATGGTCATGTCTCAAAACGGTTCACATCTTCTAGTGTGATAAACCAGATTTCGCAGCTGTAAATTGTCACACCGCTCAAAGCCACTCGATATGCCAAAGATTTGTAATTTACTCCTCGAAAAACGCCCCTTTCCAAGAGAAGAGACGATTTCGACCAATAAGAGTGGATAAAAAATCCCGGAGCAACGCAGAAGTAATCCAAAAAATCGTGTCTTAACTACTTGACGTTCAATCCGCCACGCTCAGTTGTAATTGAACGACCTTGACTACTGATTGTGTTAATTGTCCCTCGGTCTTCTGACTGGGAAATACCTACGGGTCATCATGAGCCGTGTACATACCAGTGTATTCTTCGTTCTGTTACACAGTAGGTTCAGATGCGTTATTCTTCGCAATCGAGGCCTGCAGTTTTATCTCACGGCAGAAAATTCGAGTTCTGTCTAACATTCAACTAAGCTAGAATCTTAATATGCATATACACAATGAACCCACAAAGCAATTAAAAAGTGTGAATACCAAATCGATCGATAAGGGTTCACAAGAAGCGGCGAAACAAAATCTCATATGTAATTGATGCCAGTCAATCGAAATCTGACACAATCGAACTTTCGTTCCTGACTCAGTTATCTTTATCCATAACCGAATCGCAAGTGTCAGCGAGGTATCCACGAGGATAGAAGGGCAAATGGTGCATTTGCAAATAATAATAAATAGGTGGGATCATCGGTTAAAGAGAAGCGGTGCGATGAATGCGTGCAACTTCTTCCTCGATCTAAAGATTAGGCATGACACATCTGCAACGAAGATCGGTAAAATGCTTCAGGATTCAGTCACCGTTTCGTTCCGATATCCAGTATCAAGTGGACTGGTTATGTGAGTATAACTTCAAGTCAACAACAGGTAGTAAAACATCCGCACCAAAAATAGTGCGAACGAAGTCAACCACTGGGTGCCTTGATTGAAACGTTATTGACAAATAGACTGAAAATAACATAGTTATGAGCACATTACAACACACTACGTTTCAACAATCTCGGAGGGCTTTCCTCAGGAGCGCTATAATCCAAATCCACTTATCATTAACACGTAGTTTTGATATTTTGAAGCACACAATCTACAACGGTTATGCCATGCAGTCCGTATGCAAACAGAGGGGTCTATAACACAGTGTAGTATGTCGTATGACTACTGGTGATTGCAGAGAATCGCAAGATGGCTAGGCCAACACGTGAATGAGGACGAAAAAAAGCCAGCATCGTTCTGCTGAACAAAGTCGACAGGTGTTCATTCACTCAAACACAGTAGTTATAAACCTACAAAGTAACTTTGTCNTGGCCAACCCTTTGGTGAACGACTTCATTTCCCCACGCCAGGTCATTATCTGATCACCTCGCACCTTACACCAGTCGGCCGAAGTGTCAGCGAACAGTGCTCGGTGTGGAAGACGACTAGCTGGCATCCTTAATACGTGACCCAACCATCTAAGCCTGTGCAAACGTAGAGATTGAACAATCACTACCAAACATCCGCCTTCTAAAATCTTCGTTACTTACACGCTGGTGCCACCCGATACGAGCAACTGAACATAGACATATCGTTTTATCAAACATTCACATAGAAAGAACTCACTCAGTCAATCGCGCATGCAGAGCCACGTCCAAATCTGGAGGGCCTGAATGACAGTCACGTATAACTGTTTGACTATCACGAGCGGCATTTTCAGCACATCGCTCGCAAGCTTTTTCCAGCAAATCAAGGAACTCATTGGTAGCCAGCACGAGGTCAACGTCCGGCATCCAGCTTTCTTCGGTGGCCGGTGAACTGCTGGAGACCGTCGTGAATTCTTCTCGAGAGGCCTCCAATTTTTTGTCAAAGCAGGGCATTATCGAAACATGATAAATCGAGTGAGGATCACTGCCTTTAAGCAGTCGACCGGCGATCTGTTGTGGTGATCGCACGGTCGACAGATGAGGGACAATGGAGAACGAGCTGCTGCTCGTTTGTACACTGTGCGACTTTTCGGCGTAACAAATCCAACCTGAATTGACCAAACAGTGAAAAAGCAAAGTGAAAACAAAGAAAGCGGTCAATAACAGAAGGGTAAGTTGGAACTCGGCGCAATGCCATGAAATATGTACTCCGAAAAGCTACTGAACAGGAGTGGGAAAATTTTAAACCAGGTGATAGCAACAATGAAAGTAGACCACTGAAAAATGAGGAATACACCACTTCGATGTCTTCCACAAACAAACCAATCATTTCTATGGTTGAGCCAAATCAGTGGCTGCGGTTACAGTTAGTCAAGACAATGACCCACGAAGTTGCAGAATAATAAATAGTTATGAATGTATGACAAAAGAATGGAACAAGAACGACACGAATAAATAAAAGCCATTGAGTTTCACGCAACAGAAAAGTCATCAATTTTGCTGCAACGAGGTGTGAGCTGAGCTTCCTTAACAGCACGTTGACGGCCAGTGGAGTCACGAACCAGAAAAGACAACATCCGGCCATTCCCTGATAAAATGCCCTCTCCACATTTTGGGTTTCCCGGGAGAGGTTTCAACCAGACTCGTCGTAAGTTTGTGTTTCAGTTCACTGTGGTCTTTGTCGAATTCGAACCTAGCGGGACCAGAAATCAACTCGTCGTATGTGCAGTGCTCCTTTGAAATAGATCCAATTGCAAGGATAGCTTTAGTTGGATCACCTTCGTCGCTCAGTTTCAAACTGTGCTTTGTGGCTGCGAGCAGATTATCACTGAATAAACGATAAAACGACGCGGGCACGAATACGCGCGCGATGTGAATCAGCGTGGTTACTCCGAATTATGACAATCTGCAATGAACTGGCACCATCGACAGCTGAGAGTGGCGTGGTCAAATTCATGTCCACGGTTTACGCAACATTACCTTACACTTTGCTCCTACTTTTCTTTCGCGCAAACACTCGTTAGATGAAGTAGTACCCGGAAACTTTGAATTCTGTAATTATTCTTCTGTACAGGTAACATGGAAGAATCATATGAAATGGTGAGCATGCCACAACATAGCAGAAAACACCGTTTAAAGTAAAGAGGGAGAAAGATGTAGAGCCAGAAGAACACCAACGCACACAGGGAATCGTGACAAGAGTGACACTGGCTTCTAATCCTCGTCAAAAGTGTTCAGTGGCGTGTGAACTCCGGCAAGGAAGCTGGGGATGCCCTGTAGTAACAAGCTTCAGTGTAAGCCCCACGGTACTCCGAACCATGTCATATGCTACTACAATCTCACGTCCAGCGTAACTCATCGCTCACAAACGAGGCACGGTTTGGTGGACGATGAACTGACATTCGTATGTGGTCAAGTCAACAAGACTTTTGAGGTAAGGTCAGTAGGCTAAGGGGCCGACAAAGTCTGTTCATAACGAAGACCCGTCCGCAAAGCTTAACATTGCAAGCACTGTGTGCCCACCACAAACAGCCAGTGCTACGAAGATACCGATGGTCGAAAACGGACACGCTGTAAGCACCCTCCCTGCGAACGGACCAGGTTTCGTAGCCGTAAAGTACGACTGCACTGTACACTCGGACTTTCACAGAAACACCAAAATCATGCAGGCGCCAGAGATGAGGCGGGCTGCAAAATACCGTCGAGTCCTAGCCACATGGTCTACGATCCCATCAGACAGATCATCATCGCTGATACAGCGCCCAAGATGCATGAACTTATCAACCACTTCCAACGGCTCACTACCAAGGATAAGAGCAGGCATCGAGTTCCACCACCAATTTTGCGACAGCACGTTACACTTACCAGGTGCAAAGGCAAAACCAAACTGAGGCCCCTAATCTAAGGTGTTCTGAGCTCACCGTGAGCTTTAACAGATTAGAACAATGAAGTCTGCATACTGTTGAAGTCGAATACCCAAGAGCAGTCCCATAGTATTATAGTCGCAGTCTACGACGGTGCATTCTAGGATCTCGTCTGCTACAAAGCTGGAAAGGAGAAGCTGGACGACCTTCTCACACTCCAATTACGATAATAAAGGTCAATGATACACCGCTATAAGTCTTGACCCGACCCAAAGTGTGACAGTAGGTTGATTTCAGGATGTTCACGTACTTCACGGACACACCCTTCCTCGACAGACAATCCCGGACTGAAGCTCTACTAACCCAATGGAAACCCGTTTGATATCTAAAGGGCAACTGTTGGTCTTCTACATGCATGATGGAGTTCAATCATATGGCGGGGCGTAAAAATGTGATCAATAAAGCCACGGTGAGGGTGAAATCCAGCTTGCTATTGACAGTTATACTGTTAGCACGTTCCAATTAGCCTACGAAGTACAATGGATGCGAACAATCTCAAAGCTCTGAGAATCAGGACGATTCCACGGAGAGTTGTCCGCGAATTGTTTGAACCCCTTGTGAAAATGGGAATTACAGTAGCCAAAACCCAGTCGTCCGGAAAGACCTCACCGGTCCACGGTTTACTGAGAACAGCAGTTATATTATCCCGTATTCTAAGCAAGGGACGATGGAGACCTGAGGCTAGATGGTAAGAGATGGAACTTACCGGCACAGTGTTACCCTGGCTAGCTACATCTGTTGTGGGACCTGCATGGGTTAAGGGACCTGAGAGCTAAGTTTGATAGGACAGTGAGGGAGGGGTACGCAGTAACATATTTTTGCCTACCCACCCTGCTGTGTGCGGCAAACAGGGCGATTTGGTTTGTACTACGCGACGGTCGGTGCAATATGGAAGTAACGGTGTTGTGGATATCCATGGTTGTGTGTGGGCTGAGATACTGCCAGGACGCCCTGACCTAAATAAGAGAACGATTAGTGTTCTCAACAAAAACCTTTGGCTCAAAGGTCTGTGGCGCCAGGCAGCGAGCGAGTGACAGTGTACCAGAAGTGGTACATTTTCCGGAGAAAGGTGCCAACCTTCTTCCAACCCCTAGGCTGGAGGACCAAGAGACTGTGGTTCATCAGATGTCTACCTAGTGGCCCGCCTGGTATCAGTGACTCTGTCGGTGTGGTCAAAGCACCCCCAGGTTTACTCGTATAAATAATCAAGACGTGCACGCCGTCGCACTCCTCCAAGACGCACACTCGTTTTGACCGATGATCAATACAGACACGGTGAGGGTGAAATCTTGCTTGCTATCCACTGATATGCTGTTCTCACGTTTCACTGAGTCTACGAATTACATCATCATCATCATCACACAGTAATACATCAGTGGCTCACACTAATGCTTGACTGCCACACAA
>QNGE01004959.1:0-51594 GCA_008508345.1 Paragonimus westermani | reverse complement strand
ACAAATTTGTGTCTATTCAGTTACATGTCTCCGTCGGACATCCCGACTTAATCGAGATCATCCGTGATCAGATGATCACCCTGTGCCTCATGAAGATTCGCGGAGTAAATAAACGTGAACTGCTCATGAATGCACTTAAGGTTTCAATTCCCAGCACTGGTGTTGTTTGGCTTTGGCATGAGCTGTTCACGAAATTCTGTCTGGGCAGTCATTTCGCTGGACCATCTGGTGGAGCCCATATTACACGTTGGTTTGAGCGATTAGCTGAGCAGAAATGTGGAATTTGCAAGCTCCTGTCGTGGTTTCGTATCCTTGCTGATAGAGTGTCTGACGCGTTTTGATAAGCTGGTTGGATTTCGGCCAAATCTGGGAGGTTTCACAACTGGGTCTCTTCTTAATATGACGCTATTTGAGCGTGTACAGAAGGAGGTGTGTCACACCGGTGTAACAAAACCTCAGTTCCTCTCCAACCGAATATTCTCGAGAACTGTGACTACAAACTCTAATCTCGAATCACACACTTGTGGTTATAAAATTTCCATGGCTGACTAAACAAGGGAGTTGCTGCAAATCGTGTGTGCAAAGAACGGCAGCCTTTCCTCGTACAGAACACGAAGGACTCTATATTCTGATCACTGTCCAGAGCGGCCGTAGATCTGATGAAATCTGAGCACTGACTAGACTACATTTGAGCGTGCGTCACCGAATGGGGTGTGTAAATTTTACAAGGGCATATACTTGTTCCTTCAACGGAATACCAGCCAGACATTCACACGGCACCAATGTGTGCGTCATCGAACATGCGATGGCATATCCGTCCACAAGTTATTCGCAATGCAATATTTGACGGGGGATGCACAACAACATAGAATACACTTGACAATTAGTCAACCGTGTGGTTTGTATTCAACATCTGTTAGGTGAAGATTTGTTTAATCCGAAACACGATTTCAACAGTCGGGAACATTTCGGTTCCATAGTTTTCGGATGCGCGTAAACCGAAAATGTGCAATCTACTCCCCCAGTGTTCGACAGATTCTGGTGCTTAGCGTATTAATCCAGTTTGTCCGGAACTCAAATGCAGTCCGATTTTCGTGAAGCGACGACTCGTTTCTTTTGATTTGCGTGAGCCCATCGTAGAAGCAATCGAACAATTTGTGGAAAACGGATGTTAACGCCTCTGCAGTCTTCCACTTGAACCACACCCGTTGTGACTCTAAAGGACAGCGAATTCGGGGTGATTACCGACCTGTGCTGAATAGATTGCTTTTGCAGAGGGGTTGTGACACTGTTGAACGAGAGGACATCCTGCATCAGTTTCACGGTTCAAAATATTTTGCATAGCTTGATCTAACGGACGCTTCTCCAGAGATTCCACCTGACGCGGTTTCCTGTGCTCTGACGACCACCAATACTGCTTTCGAACTGTATCGGTATAATTTTATGCCGTTTGGTGTGGGCTGATCGCCTGTTTCATTTCAACACGTTATGAACATCACTGCCAATCTGGACGGTGTCTGCATGTGCCCAGATGATGTTATTGTACGTGCACCAAACATGTGCATTCATGATAAACTGTTGTATGTTCTACTCCAGCAATTTTGCTCTCCAAACGTGGCTGGTAATTCCTCCAAATGCACTCTCGGCACGTCCAAGCCCTCAAGTTTGGGGTTTCTCGTTCATGAGAGTGGTCATCATTTTGATCCCGACCGTTTCTCACTTGCATCTCAGACGTTCACTCTTCACTATGTTCTCCTCATTATCTCTATCGATTTATTCCTAATTTCGCCCATATGACAAAACATGCATTTGGCCTTCTTCATCAAACTACTTTTGCTCGGACTGACTTACGTGGATCAACCGTCTGAGTTCTGCCAAATTTTCTGTCTGCCGATGCAGTATGACGTAAATGTTCTCAAAATTTGTCATCACCGTTGATTACTGGTGCATTCCCACCGCGTGTTGGAGTTGTACTAGAACAAGCGGATCGCCCTGTTATTTGCATTTCTAGACGCCTCAAATCAGGAGAGCATGGAAATGCGCGCAAACACTGAAGGAAGCATTGGTGGTTTACTGGGCGACCATCAGACATCACAACTACTTGCTCAGTGCCCATTTCACTATAGTCACTTGTCATGCAACTCATAAACTCATCTACTATCATAACAAAATCCTCGTTAAATCTTTTGCGGTTATGCTTCAACGATGCAACCTTACTATGGCTGTGTGTTCATACAATGCCCAGCAATCTAGTGTAACATTCATTCGTCATACTCACTACTTATCTCAGTTTGCTGACCCTGGATAGGATGGTGACTCGGACATTTCGCTGACACTGCCACTTCCCCTTTCTGGTTTTGGTTTGATGTGTGACACTCGGAAATATTACCACGCAGTCTTGATTTCATCTCGTGATTGGTGGAACTGCGGTGTTCGGCAAAGATTTCTCGAATGCTCCAAACGTCGAGATGAACTCCCTGTTACTCCTGATGTATCATTGCGACTTGACGATGCAATTGCTATGCCTTCCACATCAGGATCCGCTGTACTAGATGATCTACACCAAGGTCATTTGAGAACTGAAAAGATGAAATTATAATCCCATCCGCCTTGTTGGTTGCCACGATTGAATGCTGATCTTTGTGCCGTTTCTGTGCGTTGTGCTCAGTGTGTACACGAAGCGCAACCGCAATCGTGAAAACGGACTCCCTGGAGAGTGACTTATGAAGTCTGACAGCGATTACGTGCCGACCACTGCGGTCTACTCCCCGATAAATACCATGCTTTGGTTATCCTTGATTCGTATTCACGTCGACCGGAAATCTACATTGTGTCGTCAGCAACTGCGGTGAACGTTCAATCGGGAGGGAATCATGTGTGTTGTCCACTGAGCGTGGCACTGATTTCACTGAGCAGAAGTTCGAGGACTGCCTGGGAAATGTGGGAATGTGATATTTGCTAACAGCACCGAGACTTCCTCAATCGAACGGTGTGGCTGAGAATTGTGTGTGTATTCCGAGAAGTGTGATCACGCCCATCAACCCATCTAATTTTGGAGAATTGGAGAATGGTGTGGATAAATTCTCGACGTGATATCGAAATTCTGACCATTCTACAACAGACGGCAGTCGAGCTATTCTGTTCAAATCCGTGTTCTCCGAACCAACATGTTCAGTTCGGAATCAGCTGAATTTGTGTATCACTGTGGCAATGACTTCCGATCATCTCGAACAATTGTGTTCAGTAGCCGATGTTTCCGAGTCTATTCCAGGCTGAAGCCCCTTGAATGAAGATGCTGTTGAGAACGGGTCGCCACAATTGTGACTATGTGAACGCCTCAGAAATAGGGAGCACAGAGACCATAACAGTCCTGATTCTCATCTCAAATATGGCGGATGTGGTGATTGCCACCAAACACATTCCCCATCACTGTTGTTTCTGTACATTGTTGACAATAAGCTGTACAATTGAGCCAGAGTGATGAACACCCGACCCGCCCATTGCTGGGGATGTTATTACCGGTGTATCGAAAATTGCTCTGGGCTTCGGTGAAGTCAGTTACTCCACTCGTGTATTTCCGGAACCATCGCAATCGGGTGTTGTTGTGAAGCATCCATATGCGAAATGTCTCATACCTGCGATGGTGGGACACAAATGACAGAAACTTGTGAATTGGGCTCAACCAAACTTTCCTGACATTTTGAAAATAAGCAAAGCAGAGTGAATAGTATGGCGAATTTTACGAAACATTTGTAGGAACAGTGGAGGAATTCGGTCCGTGGTTATGTGGGTGAAACGTGAAGCTGCAAGATCTGTGAAATGTTCTGAAAAAGTGGATAAAAACACACGAACGAGTGGATGGCAGTCGGTAACCTGGTTGCATGAATGAGACAGATGATGATGAGGAGGAGGAGGTGTAACCATGCAGACCAACTGGGTTAAACATCGAGTTTGAAACCCTGGAACAAGTGGACACCAGTTGACCTGAATTACTACTCATGCTTACAGGGAAGAATGGACACTGCCATACATGAGCATTTTGAGTGGATGACGCGCGATTCCACAGTGCGATGTTCACTGTCCATTGGAGGTAGGAGTGTCGAAATTCGGTACACACTTGTCAATGGTGAAGTGTGATTGACAGTAAGCAAATTGGAGGCAACTGTTCAGCTAAATACACTGGATAATGCCGTCTGACGGCCGATAAGATACATCACTGGATGGGGAGTAATTCTGCATTACGTGCTCCACACCCACTGAATGAATCACATTTTCCAATACCGAGGTTCAGAACGGACCAAGCACTTCGTCAGTCTTTTCTGGACGAGCGAAATTTATGAGAGACTAATGTGACGAGAACAGATATGTGAACAGTCTTCGCGCCTACTCAGATTTGAGCTGTACTGGTCCAGTGAACCACTATCTCCGGCCAGGCCGAATATGTAAGTGAGGTGGATTTCACTTTGCGATTCGACTCCATCGGAATTTCGGGTCAGGTGACATAGTGACAGTGTCAGTTACGGACCACTCAGTCAGAAACCGCAGTAGGTAAATTAGTATTCTGGATCTTGATTGGCAAACCCAATCTACACTCGGCGCCAGTGCTCTGTTGCAGTATGAGTGGAAGAGATGACATCAAGCGGGAGACGTCCCTTGACGGCAGAATGGACGAATGTACGTAAGTAATCAGCGTGTCTGCACAGGGCAGGTGTTGAGATGATTCGGGTTTTTGTTACCAGTTGCGTAGTTCGCTGACGAGTTACTGGCGGGCGATAGAATCGTGTGCATAATGTGAACCAGGCAATTCTCTCAATATTTGATTTGTTTTAATGCACGCTTTCCAGACTGATTGGAAAACCACGCATGACATCCATGCTCGAAATTCACCTTGTTCATACCCATATAATGGTATATTTCTCAACCTTTTCTCAACCGGACAATCGCTGTCTGTCGCGTCGTCCTCTGGATCCACCTGATCCAGTGAACTCGATTTTCGTCCGCCTTGTGTAGATCTCACCCAGATACATAAATTAGTGTGTTCCTTGTTCGTTTATTCGGACACCCGAAGGATTCATGAGCGGGTTGAGGAGAAATTATCGATTTGTACGTTTTCATTGGTACAACACAACATCCAAACTCTCATCGCCGTTTCGACCGTAATGGGAATCTTATAATTATTCTATTGATCAAGCGGTCTCAGTTAATGTTTTTGGGTTCACAGTCCACGTCGACCCCATGCGATGAACGTGAACGTGTCCGGACAACTTCAACACTTGCTGTACACGGTATCTGCACGGTATCGCTTGAGCGGAATGCGTCTGCGATGCTTTGGTACACTTTGCGAAGCTGTGGTGTGAATCGTCAATTATGAATTTGTCATGATTAGCAATGCACTAAGAAATATAACGCACCTCATCACCAACTTACTGGAAATGTTTTCGAGACCCGATCGATCTGAGCTGTTGCCTCCTCACCGGATTAACCACAGTGTCGGTCACACGATAAGCGACAACACACTCCTCTTCCAATCATCTCTGCAACAGCAATTCTGTCCTACTCAAACATCATTAATGTGCCATCATAAACTCACCGTAATGTAGGGGATGTTGTCGAAGACGTTGTTTCAAATATCTGGCATGTGGTTCTCTAGCGCATGCTGTCCGCCAAGCTCTCACATACCGTTGTGAATTGTGATACACTTCATTCAGTGAGTAACTTGAAGGTTTCATTCTAATCACTGCACCTCAAAATGGCACGTGTGCTATTTTTACTCGTCACAATTCGTTGCAACTTTCACTACGATTAATTCACAATGTGAAGAGACTGGTATGGATTTCATGAATGTCAGGTGATTTTCCACTGCTGTTCCGTTCGAGTTAATTATCCTCAGACGAAACATTGTTCGTGAAACAACTGGCGAATTCCCCTGGCTGAGTGCATTGGACCAGTGGCGCAGAAAATCGGATTAGAACGTCGCAACGAATTGTGCCTACCACGACCAATGCCACTAGAATATCTATTCGTGAGATATGGGGACTTCGTCTTGGTCAATATCTCACGTATTCTTAACAAGAAATTAGTTCGAATGAGGTAAATCTGATCAAACTGCGAAATGATGCGCGGCTGAGACCAAATTTCGGGAAGTCGTGTTGAGACTGTTATGGTCAATAATATGGAAATGAGAGTTATTGTGAAATGTGTGGGAGGTACCTGTTCCCATTCAACATCCTTCTCGTATGGAGACGTCACAAATGGGAGATCAGTTCAATCGCCACACTCCTCTCTGAACAGCCGAGCATACTGAGAACTGTCCGAACCTGTGGGTCTACCGTCCTATCCACGCGACTTCCCATCACATATTCACAAGAGGACGTGGCCGCGCCAGGCTCATTTCCGCACTGTTTTCTGAACATGTGTGTAGTTTACAGTGGATCACGTCACATATTGTGTTTGACTGCCACTTCCCTGATTCCACCGTTTCTGGATGGTGTGTTGACTGATGGGACAGGTTATTTGCACTCCGGAATTACGGCAATCGATAGACTGAACTAGTGATGGAACCACTGGCTAGGTCCCCGTTTCTGAGTGGCGTCAGCTGACCGAGCGTCGGCAAGGCTTGTGATTTACATGCCCGTTTTTATTTGAAAAGAATGATGTGTGATTTGGAAGACTGTCTGCACAGGAATCAAAACCCGACTTATTTCGTGTGCATTTCATTGAGCAATCGCTCAACTGAATTAATGTTGCATTGTTTATGCTGTTATTCTGGCTGAGCATCCACTCACCGGGTGTGGATCAACTTTGTTGTGAGTGTCTTCCTCGTCGTTGTCGCAGTTGTTTATGCTAAGTTTTGTGCTGACAACCTCCTCACGATAGACGATTCAAGATGGCTAAATCTTGTGGTGAAGGCAACTTGCTGGTTGTTGTGCATTGTTCGCAAATCGTTAGCTGAACTACTATTGTTGAGCGTTGTGGAAACTACGACAAACTTGATTGCGTCTGAAGGGAATAATCAGCATCGTGTGTGAAATCGATCATGTGGTTACGTGAGTGTTGTGTGTTAATTTGTTCACAGACTATGTTTACTCTCTATGGTTTACCTGACTCTCTGGTCTGTTTTTCCTTAGAATAATTCTTCACAAATCCTCAGCCTATCACTATCTTCCCTTATAAAGGTAATCATTGTGAACTGTATAACAATCTGCAGGTCTGTGGTACCGCGACCGGTGGCAGTAGTTGGTGCAGTGCATGTTGCTAACTTCTTCTCACTCGAATTGCACTACGGTGAAATTCGAATATGTTTCACTTCGTAACTAACCTTAGCCTCAATACACATTTATTCTGTGAACGGTATATTGTTGGTTTGAAGTTCTGTTCAATTTTTTGAAGTTTCGAAGGTGATTGTCGACCTCTGCGAACCCTGAGTAATTTCAAGCGAACGAGCATATCGCTCAACGAGTTGGCTGTTCACTCACTGTATCACTTGTAGTATCTGGAATTTCACGGATTTCGTTTGTTTCCATGCATGGTTCTCTTCCGTATCTTTATCCAACCGGAACCTAAATATTAGCATGACCATGACTTTGTAGACAACTCGCACACCAAGTACATCAGCTTCCTATTTTCTCCTCTAACATATACAGTTTAAATAGTTCCCACTTTCAGACTGATTCAGTAGCTTGACCAACCAGCTGTCTATCGTGTGATTGTCATTTATCTCACGTTGATGAAGAAACAACTTGACTCGGTGACGTGCAGTCTATGAATCGCAGCCCGTCAAAACTTATTAACGAATATCAAAAGGAACGATGAAAGGCGTAAACCAACGCGGAAATCGTACCGCATATCCCACCTCAGTTCATACACCAAAGTAACACTTAGCTATCAATATATGAGATTTGTTGGAAGGTGTTATACCAAACTGATCCTTCATGTAAATACTCATTTTGGACGTTGATTTCACGGGATATTCAAAGGGGCGTACGAACGCTTGAACAGGTTTCGCTGCCCCGTCCGATTGCTGACCTGCAGCGCAATTTGTTGCAGATACTTTAGTTCCCGTAAAAATGCACGGCCACCAAAATCGTTCAGCAGCATGATGTTACATCCTGACTCTGAATGATCCTCATATGCACAGTCGATGACCATGTTCACAAGGGATACCAGTGGAATGAAACGAGGTTCGCGACTCACAGACAGTTCAGTCAGTATTTTGTAGTGTGCTACTGGGTTACACGGAATCTCTTCAGCCTTGCACCAGCCTAAAGAAATGGAATAGTATAAATTATGAATTACGTCGTTCTTTTCAGTTTCCAGTAGAATTTCTCTCCTTGCGCTTATTTCATGATAAGCTTGATAGAGGGTGGTGATCCCATGGTTATCGACGTAATTTTATGTGATTACGCACAAGTTTTCAGCTGTTTGGTTTTTGAACCAAGGTGGTATTTTATGATATAGTTGTAAGTATGTAATCAAGCCTACCGTCGATTCACAGAGGGGATGTTTACTTATGCTATTGTCTGATGATAGCAATGTAGTCGAGGCCGAGGGATTCGTCCTGGATGCAAAATTTTGGCCAAAATCGTCTGGCTAGTCCGCATACAAGGCAGAGAGGTCTTTTCACTGAAGAAGCAGTCTCGCCTGCTTCCAACTGAAGTCCTCGATGTAAAGACACCAACTGTTTCTTGCTCCCAGTGTAACTGTAGAAGCGCCGCCCAAAGAACAACTTCAGGAGATTTGGATGATACAAACACACGATGATGTGCTTTAACAATCTCAAACAGAGGGGTTAGGAAAAACCACGATTTTAATTTTTGTAAACAAACTTTGTTTCTCATCGATCCAGTTGAATGTCTGCTTGGGTTAACAGTTTCGAAGTTTCATCCACGGTTGCGAAAGCTTGCAAACGATCTAGGCCATGAGAACATAATCTCAAAACTTGTCTAAATTGAGATAAATGTTGCTGTCTCAGTTACACCTTTACATTCTTCAACAGGCTGGCTATAGTTCTTGCTGGGTATAAAATGTATCTGAAACTTATCTGCATTTGAGCAGAGCTCATCTTTTTTACAAACAGACAGAAGTTGATCCAGTACAGTTTATCTAATGCCGTATACAAGTTTCTGTTGTGGTCTATTTTAATTACACTCAACATGCAAATATCACCCACGCTTACAGTTTAAAAAAAGAAACGTTGCATAAATCCCGGCCAAGTAGACGAAGCGGAAGTTAAACTTTTTGACACTGCCGTCTACTGGAATAAGTTGTTTATTGTGGAGAAAAACAGTTGGACGGTAATTCCCAAATAAAGGTTATGTGGCAGAAAGTATTGCAAAGATCTAGGTTGGAGAAAACTGACACCAGCTGATAGAACCGGCAGTTTCTTTGTCCCCAGAAGAACGAGTTTCTCTTTACAGATTCACTTGCTGAAGGCACGGATTGTGGTGGATTGTCAGGTCGGAGGTGCGAGTTTTCGAAAGTACGGGAAGTTTCTTATAGTGATGCAAAAATGCATATAGGAGATTATCACCTTACTACCTATATGTGACTACTGCGAGATCTAGAAAACAGACCGTAAACGTAAAACGTCTATCGTAACGTTCCAACCGGATAATAATTACAACTTGAAAGTGGAAATAACAACCAACAGAATGAAGGTGACCTTGACGAGTTTGGAGACANTACTACCTATATGTGACTACTGCGAGATCTAGAAAACAGACCGTAAACGTAAAACGTCTATCGTAACGTTCCAACCGGATAATAATTACAACTTGAAAGTGGAAATAACAACCAACAGAATGAAGGTGACCTTGACGAGTTTGGAGACAAGCGAAGAAGAACGACTTAACACACACGATTAAGTGCGTTTCATGTGTGCCCAGTGCGGTTGTGTGAGTGATAGTATGGACAAAGAATCCATAGTCAGCGTATCACTCATATCGTTCTTCTTAGCTTGCTTTCTAACCAAATGATTTCTTAGGGTGATACAACAGTCATCATCGTTTTTGTTCAATCATGTTCTGATAACAGTTGACTGAGTATAAAAAAGTGTGAAACCTTAGCTTGGGGTTAGTCTGTGGTTCTGAAATGTTGTTTAAGATATGACAGGTTGTTCAAACACAACATTGGTTCTGATTATGTCAATCAACTTTAGAGAATACCCGATAGGAGAAATTGTGGGATTTAGCTGGAATCGAATCACCGATAGAAACCGCATACCCAAACGCCGGATCTATCCTAATGGCTGTGTTACGAAGCTATGTCAGGAGCCCAGAAATTTCACACTGAGACTCAGTTCCATGGCCAGCTCACTGTATCTTACGGGAATGGGCAAATACCTAAGTTGACCACATTGATTAGTTAACACTGAAAAATTCCTCAAGTCGATATAGCCACAAATTATGGAAGAGAAAGTAACAGAATTCAGAATGTGATTTTTCACATCTTTCCTGGAACCAAATTCTACGTCCATCTTAGTAACTACCATAGTAGCAGATTAACATCATTTAATAGTTGAAAAACTATTTCTTTTTAAAAACATAACGTAAAATAGCAGGGTGAACTTGGCTCAAAAACTTCTAGCGAAACTGAATTATTGACAGTAATTGGTAGGGTATTTTGGTGAATACAAGTTGAACATCACAAACATGTCTTTCTAGTTCCACCCTTCTTATTGGCTCTTCTGTTAGTCCGCTTTAAAAAGAACTTTTAGACTCGAGTTTTTTTTTCTTGTCAATGTTTATTTATAGTGCATATCTTTGTCACGGAGATATAAAAAATGTTTTAACAAAAATAGGTAGTTACAGCTGGCATCGTTATTCTTTAAAAATGAACAGAACAAATCGATCTCATCATTCGGGTACAGGATTTCGGAACATCGACCAGATGTACTTTCGTCGGAAGAATGTGGCAACCTGGAACTCACACACTGTCATCCTCAAGAAAATTGCTAATTCGGTTATCGATGTGCATAGGAAACAAGTTTCAGCCCATTATGAACGGAAGTGTATCAACATGTAATTCGGAGAAATGGGTCAAATTATTTTCTGATACTTACATCATGAAGTATTGTTTGGCGTATCTGGGGCATTTCTTACGGAAACCTCGATTTTAATTGCCTGGTTAAATCTTTCTTTCATTGGAAGCAAACCATGAAATTTGTAGTTTATCTCGCTTAGAAAGAACCACTTACTGCCCTGTTGGCTTTGTCAGCGGGCTTTCACTCGTGGTTTCGAACTGTACGCAGCGACACCTCAAGAGTTCAATGGCAATTTCTTGTGTGCTTAGCTGATTCGGTTGGTACTCAAAAATCGTTCACACCTCAAAAATTCGATGGATTCATCTTATGTCATGATAGAAATACCGGTCAGACACGACCCGATCAGTGGCAAAGCTGCTCTCTAACTGCAATTTCCATTGAACTATGGTACACACGTTTAGTTGTCAAAGGAAATGACGTATAAGTGAGTGACTAAAGTTTTGTCAACAATGCACACCAAACTAGGCTGGCCGAACACATTCACTGCGTTATTTTCTTTACTATTCTACGCATAATCCTTCTTCTGGAAAAATGATTAAGAATCCGATTTAGGTTAAAATTCATTATTGCCAAGAAAGATTTTGTTGAAGTAATTGGTAATCGATTCAAGCCCGCTGATTTGGTGATTCCCAGAGTGCGTATACAAATCAGTATGCGTTCCGCACATCACAATAGGGTCTGCTATGCCAGATTGAATAGAACGAGAATAGCCCGGTTGCACCCAAACTTGAGAAGTGTACTTATATTGCAGACTTAGAAGAAAACGTGACCGGATTCTGTTCACTTTAGTTTATTTAGTGTCCCCGATAGAAACATATTTTATAATCATTATAACTGTATTGGCTTAATGTAGAACAACTGGAAGCAACTGTCCGTCTCATTTGTTCTGTCCGGAGATAGAGCCAAGAACACCCAATACTTTCATATCAGTATCGTGTTTCATCTTGACATCTGAGCTGATCGAACTTATTGATGAGTAGAATTGCTGTACACATTTTGAGCTATTCAAATCACCCGAATCCAGATGATTACCTATGTTTGAAGGCAGATAAGACAGATTTGGTGGATTTAGCGACGATGAAATGCTGATGTGAACAAGATAACAAAGATAGGAAGGAAAATTTTTTAACAGACTGTCAACAGCAGTGTCAAGGTCATAAATAAAACGAATGGGGGCAAAAGATACTCATTAGAAATATACTCCACCGTTATCTGTTGATAAATTTTGGCCCGTATTTCGCCTTCACCATTAGATCACTTTTCACTAAGTACTCAAAGTGTTGTGGGTGAACTTCAGTCTAAACAGGCGTGTGCACGAGGTGACATCTCGGCCAAGGTTATGAAATTTGCTAGGTGGTCAACCAAGTACAGTTTGTAACCTACAAGTTGAGTGGACTGACTGCAAAGTACGAGTGCCGTCAAAGTTTTTACGGGAAACAACTACATCCATATCACAATATAAAAATTCGGCAACTCACCCACGTCAACAATAATCAACTGTGTTCATTCTGTCTGCCATCTAAGACGCCTCATCTCCTCAGCGCAATGTCTCACCAAGACTGCTATAGGGTGTTTTAAGCAAACTACGCAATTATTAACTGAGTTTGTTGATACAAACCGAACACTACTCACAACTGTCTTCAGCATTTACCTTCTGGTAGATTTCATCCAACACACTTCCAAGAGTACGTCGGAATGCAATCAAAGTGTGTGAAAACGAGCACCTTACCACTCTAGAACATTTTAGTCAAATGCAATTCACAGGTTCTCATTTGCTTTATGCACACGATAGAGACGGGTTATCCATTCACGACTGAGATTTAGCTGGCGTGAACATAAACATTCAGCTATCCATATTTAAGAAGTCGGACTGTCTATTTTTTCGAAAAGTACTAATCCCTACAGTCCAGATTATTAAGTGTGAACATGAGGAAAAACTTATATATATGCAGCCCTGTCATTGCGTTGGACGACTTCGGACTGTATGAGAAATAGTGTAGGCTTGAGTAACCGGAGGGAGGTGAAGAGTTCTACTGGAGCTAAAACAACAATCAGCACTCAAACAATATTTTGATGGATATATGTATTTGGTAACCCGCTGCAGGAAGTGGAACATGTCGTCACAGAAATGTAGCGTAGGTGAACATCTGTGTACACACCAAAAATCGATGTTAAACCACATTGCTGATTCACTCGTGACGGCTAATTTACATAGTATATTCGCATTAGCGCCAATTCTGACCGTAAACATGCTCTTTTCATATAGTCACGCGTCTATCCAGTGCTTCTGTTAGTTCGAGTATGTATCGAAATACTGAACAAGCAATGACCCAGAACGGACCTACAGGTTCAGAAACGGTCCAATAGTCCCTAGTAACCTTGACACCAAATCCATGATGGATTAAACTGTGGTTTAGCCCTTAAACAAAGGTCTACAGAAGCCATAGTTGAGAAGTTTTAAAATGCAGGATGGACTGACCAATTACACCATAAACTTTAGAACATTCAAGGCGGAACACTCCAGAGTCGACAGCTTCGGCCCTCAAGTAACCAGCGATTAGAAGACAAAATCTCGTCAGCAGATGATGTTGTGCGTCCTGAAGAGTGATAATTTGACCATCAAACCTGCAAAAACTAGACAATTAGGTGAAAAAATTGAGTTATAAAACAGAATTCTAACTTTAAAACCTAGTACATACCAATGATGTAACAAGATTCACATTGCTATTGTGCAGTCAGTAACTCAGTGAGTCTCAGAGACGTGGGTTCTGGATTCATATTCGTGTTGCCTAGGCTAATACTGCAGAAGAATCGTACGTTTGTGTACCAACGTTCAGTAGTCTATGTGCCAGTCACGGTACCTATTTCGGTAACGATTGAGACAAGTTTTGGGCGGAAGGATGACTGCTAACTGTCAAAGTTTTTCAGCGAACTGAATGCTTCGTTTCAGCTGGAATTTGGCCATCACGCTTGCACAATCGTAAGACGCTGATGAATCGGACCAGAGAGGTTTCATGAAAGATGAAAATCTACAGGAAATCAGTATAACCTGTGAGGGGCAAAACCTTTCAGAAATCCGCAGAGGAGATAAAAATTGATGGGAAATACTTTCAAGCGAAAACAATAAGAAGTAGGTCTTCTGGCATTTTGAAATCACCATTAATGTAAAAAGACCGGTAAATGGTCATGCTTAAGTTAACTTCAAACTCTCGAACTGGCAACTGACTGAGAATGGTTCGAGCTGGAAAATGTGTATTCGAGTGCTGACAGCAAAAGTGAGTGTGAAGCAGTAACCAACTATGAACATATTTTAGCTAATTGTAGGAAGACGTAACCGTAAGTTGAAGATAAATAAATCAGAACGACACAGTCAGCACACTTGGAAGGCATAAGAATTTCCGATGTTAGAATCTACCGTACGCAAACTAAAAGCGGCACATGTACACTAGCGGTATTAGGTAAATCAGAGTGTGAAGCGTCCTTGAGGCATACACTTTGTGAAACTTGCTTATGGAGGCCATCCAGTGTTTTCATAACTTAACCGAGAAGGATTCATTCAACGAGCTGTCCATCACATTGGAAATAAGTGAAATTACGGTTATTGGTGGCTAATTTGCCAAATCTGTTTTGTACTTATCTACAAAGACAATATGGTTGTGAAATTTTCCAGGTTTTTCAGAGATTGAACCAAGAAACGACTAAAGGCAACGTTAGTAGTTCTGTTAATTTCTTAATCCAGCTTGGCAAGACCGCCGAGGTAGTAAATTTGACTTGGACAATGTTGTCCTCGACATCTATAGGATGGTTGCAGCTTCCTTTCAGGTCACGAATCTCTGCCCATAATTTCCTGCACTCTACAGATCCGACCGACAAAGCTGTTGTTCGTGAAACGTGCTTGGATCAGAAATCCTCTACAAAACCTGTAGCACCCGTTCGAGATCCTCTAGGTAATCCACAAATATAAATCGATGACGTTTACCGAACACGAACGAACAAAAGTCCAGATATGTGAAAAACAGCTCGTCCGCCGTGATCGATGAAGTGTAAATGGTTATGTGATCAGCCTATCTCAACTCACCACTTGGGACCAGGAAAGTATGTGGCAAGTAAAAGACGAAATATAATTGGATTTTTAGGCATCAGATTGCATTCTGATCGTACACTCACGGTTAGACGAGCCTGAAGCCTGACTGAAAGTGATCAGTATTTGGCGATTCAAAGCAGAAGGTATAACCTACATTGTAATTTAACGTAAAGTTTCTTCCGTTAGCTGTAGCGCTCACAACTTCTACAGGTTGAAATAGGTCAACCGTTTGTAGTCAGACTGTAAGCGTGTGAACATTGACCGCTGCCACAGAAGGCAAGGAGTTGTAAATAACGCTCTCCAATGTGTGTTGTTTGTAGTAGTTAACGAACTAGTGGTCAGTACTATGATCCGGGTGTCGCTTTATCATCACTCATCTGTAATTTATAGCCTTGTCACCCTCAGGAATGTACTCCGGTTCATCTGTATCAGTCCATCATTGTCACTGACCTCACATTAAACACTACCAAGTTATCACATTTAAAATTCAAGCCACCTGTGACTGTGAGTAACACACTCACTCAGTTGGCTCTGAGAAACCACTTTCTTACACTCTCACAAATTTCAAATCAACAGCCCTGTATTGTTGCCAATTCTTCCGGTGAATCAAACACCATCAACGGATAATATGCTTCTCCATACGTGAATGTATACTGAAGCATTTAAATGTGAACTTTTAGCTACATTAACATGTTTGCAATCGATGACATCCAACGAAGTTGGTAAACCTCACAAGCATCACGTTCAATCTTTCCTATGCTCACATTGCACTGATAAACAGAACGAAAGCACATTTGCATGCATCTGATCGCAGTGAATACCGGCGAGGTGGTACACGGTTATTTTAACTCTGACTCTTTATGATTTGAATTTTTAGTTGTAAGATTTTTCGCTGTTACCCAGAAATAAGTGTAAAACAGACAGTTCAGTAACTTACCAATTAGACCATGAAGCTGTGATCAAAAAGATGACAGAAAGATGCATATGTCATACTCCTTATCGGTTACACTTGATTTTCTCATCGGACTAACTGCTTGCAAACCACTATCAACTCCCTAGGGAGTCACGGTGGTTGCTTGACAGTGTGCAGGTCGATTGCTGATCGCCGGTCGTTTCAGCTTATCAGAAAAAGAAGCATAACAGCGCAGAATATTAAGGGGAAATTTGCTGACAGATCGACTGGTGAGCATGGTGTGTATCAAGATCCGTCACGATCGTGGTGAAAGAGTACGGTAACTAGTACCAAAATAAATTGTATGATGATGATTCAATGATTAGATCTGACTACCCCGTAACTGATGGAATCGTGTAACAACATTCAGTTTTTTATCAAATCAAGGTGGAAGGAAAATGTGGAGATCTGAAACAGATAAATGGACTAAAGTTTTAATATTGACATACGGGATTAGTGACTAGGTCACCGCAGATTCGGTGATATGAAAGTGCTACGCTTAGTATAGTTAATAATCGGTATTTATTCATCTTAGACCAGCTGAGTGAACAAAAAGAGCACCAACCACCAACCGATAACAGTTGTTGGACAGGTAACATATACACTTCCAGTATAAGCTTACAGGTATATTGGTAAACAGGATCAATAATGAAATCTGAAGAAACAACCCGGGTGCTTCAAGCAGGAGAATGGTGTATGGGCTGACATAAGCACGCACAACGGTACAGCTGTATTTGGTTGTTTGTCCCATCCATGGTCAATCTAATAGCAGGTATCATCTGATTTCATGAATACCTAGCTTTTCCAATTCACTCAGGGGAAGTGATTCGGAAAAACGTCCGTTTGCAGAATGATAGTGTCTCACGTCATTTGGTGAACTTCAATCCAAGTTCTGCGTAATTTATAATCGATTGATTGCTCTCACTCATGTCTCGGATGTGCTTCTTGTAGATTGTTTCCCGAATATTCATTAGTAAATATGAAGAGGAAGGCATTTCAGAGAAATACCTCAAAGATACCCCTTAGTACGATTTAATCGAGGATTGAACGGTCAGGAAAAATTGAGCGATCACTGTACATACGAACACAAATCTGCCCATCTGACTAATCCTTTAAGCCAGGACTTTCGCTCTGTGGAATTCTGGCCCGTTTAAAATTATTCATTCGTCCATTTATGAACAGACTGTATGTCAGTCCGGATGGTAGGACAAGATTTGAATCTTCACGTTGTTCTGCTTATGTTCATCAAGAGAACGAACTGATTCAACTTTCTATTAAAAGTAAAATGTTTAAACTGTTTTCCACCGGAACGATTTCCTTCGAAGCCTACCTTCTGTGTTAGAAAAATCAACAGCAGCGCACCTATCAGACACGGAAGATGAACATTAGGGAAAATAATTGTTCTATGATTGATCAAAATATGTACAGTAAGTTTCCATCAAGGTGTAAAGATTACAGATGAATATTAAACGGTGACCACAGTACAAGTTGGAGCAGAATTCTTTCCATAAAAATTGAGATGTGTAATTTGAACAAAACCGTTAGAACACGAAAACTGGTAGATGCAAGCATTTCGTATTGACACTTCAGTACCAAATTTACAATAAAATGAAACGGATTTTTATATCGAACAGTTAGAGGGTGGGTGGGATGAATAGTCGATCGGTGAGTTAAGGAGTGTCACTAAGTCCAGGGCAGTGTCAAGCTCATGAACAAGTGTTTCTGACAACACACAGAGCCGGTTTCATTCGACTGACTGCGACAGCCTCAGCAAACCGCAAGAGTCTTGAACTGGAATAACGAAATAAGATTCTAAATGTACAAGCCGGGTCGATAGTGTGACCTGTGGTCAGGGCGTGTCTTGCGACTGTGGACACCGGATGCTTGCGTGTTTTAACGACATTGCCGTTCTTCTGTAAAACAGAGTTCTGCACCCGTTTAGGGAAATGTTCCTTCATTCTCGAGATCAAATACCTCTCGTTTCTGCCTATGTAACTTTATTTGCAGTTACATGTAAACTGGTAGATACAGTGTGACATGGTAACGACATACTGAACTCCTTTGATTGAAGGAACAGCCAGTTTCTGGGTTCGAGCTAATACACAACATTCGGCTGTGTTGAATGTCCATTTAATCGATCGACCATTCATCACCTCATCTGGCCATTATATGATTGGCCACCTATACATCAGACAGCGTCTTAACAAGTGTCTTGTTTCTCTGCATGGATCGCGGGCTCAATACGTCTAATGCTACTGAGTCTAATTCCTGAGCGTGAAAGAATGACGAATAGCACAGCGTCATGAAGTTTTTTCCCAAATTACAGTTCCAAAACATCATACTTGATGTATGCACCCAGTAATGGGTTTGCGTCACGTATGTGGCTCAGGTCATTGCTGCCTACATATTCGACTGAGAGATGGAACGAGAAATGGAGGCTGCTTTTACGTGATTGAGGCTACAAACAACGCTGTGGCATGCCGCGCTTGCGCTGTACCTACTCTATGTAGAGTCCATAACTCTGATGTGGTGTTTATTTAGCACCTCATTTAAACTGTCCTACTTGATGCGATTACCTGGGCATTGGCTGAAGCGGTCCAGCATTGCAGCCAATAAGTGGCAAGGCCCGTGACGGCCAATCAGATCGTGGTCAGATGACGCGGTTGGTTCAGTATGCATATGTGGCACTCAGCTGAGAGGCCTTCATATTGTTTGTTCCAAAGTCAACAGAGTGAAACAGATGGAAATAGTTGCTCTAGTGTGACGTGAACCTTTTGTACATCGTCTGACGGGTTTGATTAACTTACTCTCAGTAAACATATACATAAGCACAGAATATTTGATCGACTACGCATTGGTTGTCTTGCTTGCTTGGTCACTTGCTGAGAAATTCAACTAGGTTGCTTAATCTGCGTTGCGGTCCCGCCAAACGACTATTCGTGGTGGTACGACTGGATTACCACACATACATTCTGACTGGTTTCATTAAATTTTCGGTGTGAATACGTTCGCTTCATGGCTACCGAATGACGCAATTGGGTTACTTTGTTCATACCAACTGATCAATACAAACGTCTGTCTGCTAACTACATAGATCACGGAAGTGTCTGAGCGTGATTTCAAGATTTTATTAGTGACCAAAACTGTTCCACCTAGAAATACCCATGTCTACTCTCTCTGATGACTCTGTGTACCGCATAGGGTGACAGTACAGGCAAGATAACTGAGTACACAAACTACCGGAGATATTCATGAGAGTGTCTGTTACTGTTATTCAGCTCATTCAGAAGCATAAAGTACGATCTCCTGGGTGAAAACCAAATTTTCACATGCTGGTCCTAAACTGGCATTACCGATAAGGTTTATGTGGTTTCCTTAAAGGATAATCACGTCACAAGCAAGCTGACTCCTCGTGACTTGTGAGGTAATTTTATTGACATGGAACAAGTTAACGGTTTTAGGCCATCCCGAGTCTCTCGAATGTTCTGACAAATCTGAGCACTCCGTCTCTGTACAGAAGCTGAAGTGTGCAAAATTTCACACCTTTGAAGGGTACAACTTACAGTGTCATATCGATAGGTGGGATTTCAATTCAATAAATTCAATAAACCTCACATATGACTGCAACTTTCGCTTCATCCTCATCATCATAGACAGCAATACATCGGTAGTTCACACTAATGCTTAACTGCCAAAGAACCATGAGGAAAGAGCAAACGTTATATATAGGAGAGAAGGAAAAAGAAGGGAACGGGAAGGGACCTAACTACTGAAAATGACTACGTCCAGATTCAAACATTCAACATCGAGGTGCCTACACCCTACAAACGAACAACCGAGCTTCANGTCGCCAGAGATGCCTCAAATTAGCGAATACCGCCCTAGCCTTAGAGATACGCGCTTCTATTTCATTCCCTACACCTCCACCGCTGCTGATACAGCTTCCCAGGTATACAAACCGGTCAACAACCTCTATGACTACATCATCTAACTTTTCAGGCAGGCTGTTTCCGATAACAGTATACTTTTCTGTAACGAAAATGCGTTTTAACAAATGTACGGAATATTGAAAATAAACCCTGGTCGTGGGTCATCGATGGGAATCGAGGGGACAGCTACTCTGTCTTCCTTCTAAGGAATCGGGAAATCGGAACACCACTCATAGGTGAACGTGGTTGAGCTTTTGCATATGACAAGTCAATCGCGCCCAGTGTGAGGTCAATGACCCAGCGGTCGATACGGTTTCTCCACGAAATCGTGGTCGGAGTCTATATGGGAACACTAGAGGGGCTATAATCGAGTATCACCTTCATAGAGAAGCTAGCTGTTAGGTTTATCTAAATTGGAAAACCGAGGTGAATTTTGAGTGATGTTCCAGTGGTACATCTTCTGACTACTCTGTGCGAATCATTCAGAACGTCCCATTTGTTTCAGCATTAGTACCGATTTGATGAGGGCAACTAAACAAGTTTGTTGAACGCAGCAACGTAAACTGATCTAATGGTCGAAAACTTAACATAAACGGTCAAGGTCAACACCTCAGGGGCCATTTCAAACACCTCTTAGTCCTAACAATCAGGCTAAACCTATCAAGATTCTATGGGCTGAAACAAAACGGCCCCTTTGACTCGAAGCTTACAAATGCATACTATATACACAATTTCATTAACGTTGGGGAACTCGATGAGGAATTCAACTGCCTGATATCAAACTTGCCACACTAATTGTCAATTCGACCACATCGACCTGTGACTCTCGCAGTATGGACTAGTTTCCTACAGTTCAAAATCAGTTACATGTTAGTTTTCAATTCGAATGAACGTAATGTTATCCTGGAAAACACTACCGGAATTATTCCTCCCTACAGGTTTATCACGAAGTGATTGATTAAACCAAGAGTTTTAGTGTCAACATTATCATCTTCATCGTCGACAGTAGTATATGGGTTGCTGGTATTATCAATGCATAACTGCCAGGTATCAATAAGAAAAGGTCTAGTTTCTAAAGATGAACGATAAGGAAGGAGTGAAGATCATGGCACGAAGACTAATTGTTTCAAACCAAACACTCGAACTTAAGATGATCATGCTTTGCGAATAAATAATCGGAATGCAATGAGAGTAAGGTAACATTCGTACAAAAGCTTTTCTGATTTTCACTGACCCACTTCGACAAGTGTCAACAATTGGCAGAGAAGTTACACTAAACAAGAGTTACCGTCAACCCTCCTAATGTTTACAGTCAATGGCCGATCGGATCGTGAGAACCTCAGACTACGAAGGTGAACACTAACCACTGTTTTCGACTTATTAGCGGCTGTTTATTTCCGCTTTTTCAATTCGGTAATTAGCTACACCAAACAATATGCCACTAAGTTGTGAGCGTCGTAAAAAAATGAATGACATACGAGCACTATCTGATCATCTAGATCAACAGGCTTTTAGGGTTCAGATGAGGGAACATGGCGGATCTCCATTATGAAGAAATCAGTTGGTATCATCAGCTATGTATGACTGAACGCAAACATCGATAGATGAAACATCAAACTATCGAGATTCTGGTACCAAAGGTGTGTGCAGTGGTCTCACCGAAACGTTGAGCAATATAATATCAAAGTCTCTTTAAAGGTAAACAATGACAATTCACGGGAGTTCATATAATCTGGCAGATACCGTAGTAGGATTGAATAGCACAGGGTGTAGGCTATTTCGTGTTAACCCATTCAAGCCTACTCTGTATTGATTTGCCTTTCTGTGTGACAAATCGGAATAAGCGCCGAGGGCGAGTTGGTTTATTCCCGTTCATAGATTGGCCACTTGACACCAAGGTGAGCCAACGTAGATATCGTTCGAATGAAAAATGGGAAGAAGTCGAAGTGTTTGTAGTTGGTTGTTACGTAGGGCAGTATTTCTCGCGTCATGTTACCACACTAAGAGTTTTTCTCCGAAATACAACACGGAAAACCTGAGTCATCCGCATTAAAAAATCTGGTGTCACTGGAGCTTTTGTGATGACGTTTTAGGCTTGCCTCCGTAAATCTATGCTGCGTGGGTGGCTGAGCTGTCATCACGTTTTCCAGCAGACAAAGTTAAACGAAGCTACTCGTGCTTCCGTCTTGCTAACTGATACAACATTTTGCAAATTATAAAGACATCTGTCAAATGAAGCTTGACGTACGGAAACGCCCCCGAATGACTTTGCAGACTATCCGCAGTTCATCATGAACCAGACTAACTTCTTTGAAAGCCAATTGCTGACGTTTTAAATCATAAACCAGGATGGAAAAAGAGGTAAGTTCTTATAATTGCCTGCCAGAAAACATGATGACAGCTCATCCACCCCCGCAACAGGCCCAGCATGCCATCACAAACAGTACCAGCTGCATGCGACATTTTTCGGGATGAGATGATTCAGGTTTCGTATGCCGTGTTTTGGAGGTCAACTCGTGATGTAGTTATATGAGAGAGACACAAGTATGTCACAGCTGTTTCCCCGATTTTTACCATTAATTTTTCAAAATCACAAACGATAATCCGATACACATAGGTAACAGAATTCTGACTTTAAAAAGAAGTATTTAAAAGCAATAAATACTGGTGTAAACTGAACGGTCAGTCACCGATTGGCTTGTAGACCAAATAACAGCTTGCAAAAGAAATCAGGCATACAAGTATCCGGTTTGAAGGCACGAAAGAAGTTTATCTAAATCAACCGTCTGTAATTCGGGAGGGAACTGTGCACTATACCATAAATAAACAAAGGTAATTTCCGGTGTCAAACATTAAACGCATAAAAGATAGTGACGAAGATAAGATAGAGAAGAAACCATGTCCAAGGATGAGCAAACCATGAAAATCATTACAACGAGGGCAAAGTATTAGTGCATGTCGTGACAATCAATGACCTACACTGACCTCAACTTAAGGGTTTCATGCGAACGATATCCGCGTTGAGTCACAACAATACCAAATGGCCAATGAATCATTTTTAAGACCCAGAGTCGGATTAACCATCAACACGACGATCCGGAACTGTTAGATCGCACTAAGGATGCCACCAGATTGCGCCAAAATGAAAATATCTACGTCTATATTAAAGAATTCAACATCAAGGAGCCTACACCCAACAAACAAACAATCCAGCTGTACGCGAAGATAAGGCATCATCACCTGGTACCGGACAATTAGACTTTCAAAGTACACGTGCAAAGGTGACGAACAGTGACCCATTACATGTTTCTAACCCACACGTTATGTGTTAAGAAGGTAACCAGTGATTGCTAACTGTCAATCTTTAAACCTCACCCTCATGATCGATCCAAGTTCCGCTGTTGTTGTACACTTTAATCTTCAGCGAAGGTCCAATGTCACGAGGGTGTCACACAAAGTGAGATTTGCCAAACGCTATCCGAGCTTTCACGGTTTGGTTACCAATGTCATCCAGAAAATCCGGCGTAACACGTATTGCCTGTGTGCAAATGTTGTAGAGTGTACAAAAACTAAAGGCTGGCACACACGTGGAGCAGAACCCTAGGCTTGCGCATTACCTGCACTTTTTTACCTGATAGAGAATTCTCGTTTGTTCTGTAACAGCTGGAACTGGAATTATCTGGGTAGTTTGAAACATTTCGTCCATCTGAATTTTACGATAGTCAGCAGAATTTCATGCACTCACGTCAGCATTAAACGTGTGTTTATTATGCAAACAAAAAACAACAAAACTTAAACGAATTGATTGGAAGTACAAGTCGACCTGGATCGCGAGTGACGCTCACAATCAAACCCATGATGAACAAGGATTGACAGTCAGTCAGTCAGTCAGTCCATCTGCCCGCGAATGGGCAACACTCAGTAAGGATGAAGCACCGCTTCCATCCATCACAAGCAATCTACCGATCACAGGTAGCAATGTCAGCACTGCATAATCGATAACGGTGACGATGTTTACTCACAATTCGCCCTATTGACCAGTCGTCAGCAGCCGGTTCTCGGTTGTCAAACACAACTGACTATCACTATGTTTGCCCCGAATTTAGCTGTGGGTATCACTCACGACTCAGTTAGATTCGTACTTTCAACCATTTCGTCCAAGTTTTGTTTTCATACTAGTCACATGTTCACTACTGACGATAGTGCGCAAAGTGAACTTGTCTTAGTTTCCATCTCCTGACTAGCCTATTCAAACATGGATACTCCGGACAAATTCGAGGAATGTGGGCCAGACAAAGTTGAACACTGCCTAGCGATTCCGAGACAAGAGCAATGGTCACCTGTGAGTGTTTAATCAGAAAGTGACATCCTATCCTAAACTTCTGACTGACGTCTACCTGGTTCGATATCGAATTTCTTTTGGGAATCAAGTTCTCGTTTCAAAAGTCTGATCCATAAGCCAGTTGAGAATCTACCTAGCCTGGTGATGTGCGTTTGATCGATTCCACAACAGTGGTGTGTGACAGCGAAACGCGTTTTAGAGGAGGATGGGGAAGTGAGAAGCGAAAAGTGGGCAAGCGATTAATCGACCAAGTGCCCTCGTTCATTATTTATCCTCTCCTGGTGCGGTTACATGACACGATGGCCAGTGCGGTTTGACTTTGCTGGGACTGTGTGATAGTCACATGCTACCGATTAATCCCAACCTTTCACAGAAACATGACGAAGCCTCGTAAACAAACTCACCGGTTCCTTCCAGAACTTCCGGCAGGATAGGACTCATTTCACAGAACGACGTATCATTTATGCCTTCTACTTTAACGGACGACAACAGTTCAACCGTTCGTACTTGTCATCATCATTATCATAATCAACAGAGACAACAATACATCAGTGGTTCACACTCATGCTTAATCGCCACACAACCATGAAGAATAAACAAACCCCGTACAGGAAGAAGGGAGAGAAGAAGAAGGGTGAGCGCAGGACCTAACTACTAAAAATAGCTACGTCTATATTCAAGCATTTAACATCAAGGTGCCTACACCTTGCAAACAAACAACCGAGCTACAAGTCAAAGTAAGGAAATAGCTTCCTTACGACTTTCGCTGCACCGCCTCATCACGTACACTCACTTCACACGAAACCCGACCAAACAACGACAACATTCAGGCCACTGAGCCAGAGTAGCCGCAATCTCACCTGAAGTCTCAAGCCACCGATTCTGGGAGTCACGAGGACCCCGGCTTGGCAGACGAACCCGATCTACAGCGGTCAACCCCATCGCTAGCGATCTCATAATTTTCTACACCAGGTCAACATCTGTCCACCTCGAACCTTGCGCCAGTCGACCGCAGCGTCGACAACGAGTGCGCGTTGTGGCAGGCGACTAGCTGTTATCCTTAATACATCACCTAACCATCTGAGTCTGTGCAGATGTAAGGAGTGAACAAGACAACCGGTTTGACAATCAGTGCTAAACACCCAATTCCCAACATCTCCGTTACTTACTCACCGGTACCACCCGATACGAGTGAATGAACGCAGACGCCGGTGGTCAAATACCTGAAGATAGTTCACGTCTTCTACCCTGAGCGGCCAAGTCTCGCTATCGCAAAGCAACACAGCCGTCACTGTCTTCTCATATGCGCGACCCTAAAGCCTCAGACAGGTACCTCTCTGTCGCCTTAGGTGCCCCAGATTAGCGCTTCCATTTCACTCCTAATGCCTCCACCGCCACCGCTCATGCAGATTCCCAGCTACACATACCGGTCAGCAACCTCCATGACTTCACTATCTAACAATCTATCTCCACAATCACAGGAATCTTGCAGAAACACTTGGAATTGTGAGACTGCAAGGCGCATTCCGAAGTACTTGGCAGAACGCGGAATAGCGTTCAGTATAGTTTGTGCTGTTTGGAAATTGTCAAACAGCAACACATTGTCGTCAGCATACTCAAGATCAGTCAGCCTTCTATCCGGTAACTGGTCCACGCCGGCATCTTGTGAGTGTTGGAGACAGTCTTCCATTGTGTCATATATGACAAAATTGAACAGAAATGGTGAAGGTAGACAACCTTGACGTACGCCTCTCATGGTGCCAGAACTGTCAGACAGTTCACCGTAAACCCTAATCTGAGCTGACGTGCGGGAATAGGATGGCGACAGTATGCTCACATGCTTGGTCGGTACACACTCGCGTTTAAGCAACTCTGAAAGTGTAGATCGATACACCGATTCGAACTCATAGGGAATGGTCGAGAAATAAGGCGATTGTTTGCCGACAGTACACATGACGCTGCTCCAGAATTCGACGAAGAGTGCAAATGTGATCTGTACATCCTCGCTCAGAGCGAAACCCTTCCTGCTATTTCCTAATGCTTACCTCCCGAGCTGCAGTGAGTCGACTAAGTATAATGGATGCCAGAACCATAGAAATCATTGGGGTCAAACTAATTCCCATGTGGTTTATGCAAGAGCTCCTAATAACTTTCTTGAATACAGGAACAATTATCGCGTGACCCGAACACGGAGAGATGGTCTCTGGCATCCACACAAGTTGAAACAACTGAGTTAGAGCCTCCACTAACGCCTCCTCACGTTCTTTGAGAAATGACCGCACGAGATCAACTGGGCCAGCAGCCTGTTGCGTTTGAGGGCCGAGATGTCATTGTGCACCTCAGTTTCACTGAGTGGTTCCAAATCTATCAACCAGGGTACTATATTGCAAGTTTGTGGCGGCAACACAGTAGAAGCAGGAGGCTAGCCAAATCGATCCGCAAAGTGTTCCGCACACCGCTCTAACTTTCTGGACTTATTATAGATGAGTGTGTCGTCTCCCTCGCTGATAGCTTCATTGACAGATGGTCGTCTGGGAACAGTGGCACGGATAAGCATGAATAGTCTACCGATGTTTCGTGAAGCAAAAGCAGTCTCTGTTTTCCTGGCGTTTCCCACTAATCAAGCCTCACGATCAGCCTTTAGGCTACGTCCCAACTTCCTACGGACACCTCTTCTAGACTTGTTACATGAACTACCAGGAGGAATGTTCAATCTGGCTTCCAACAACCCCAGGGATTTCTCCGAGATCCGATGTCTGTTCAACCCATGTACCCTCGGGCTGCAAGCTACCGTACCGTACCTGTCTCCCGAATGGCCTGTGAGATTTGAGTCCAGCAGCTGTTAGGATCATCGGAGTGAGAACTACTAGGGCAACTTTCTGAGCTGGTTTCGTACTTGTGCCTTACCGACGGTACAGCCGGTCGTTACTCTCGTTGGTGTCATTGCCCAGCAAAAGTGAGAACGAAACGATAATCTGCCGACGCATGATCCGAATCAAAGTACGTGCTCCAATAAGAACGATACTCCTGAATGGAGCCCTGCAACCTATCGCCAACGGTTACGTAGTCTGTCTGAGACCAGGCCTGATTTGAAGAGTGCTGGCTACAAATAGCTCATGCTCAGTGCACAGCCGTAACAATCGCCCGCCATCATCCGACCGATGTGATGCTACCCCAAACCTGTCACCTAAACGTTACACGGTCTCACCAACTCGGTCGACCCGGGTGTTCACATCTCTGGCCAGAATGATTGTACCAGAATCATGTATCGACCGGAGAGGCGCGGCCTGATTCGAGTAAAACATGCCCTTGATGCCAGCGTCGCCATAGTCAGTAGGAGCGTGAGCGGATACAGTGAATAGATTTCGGAGTTGGTCTTAGTAGAACCTGCCAAGCTGACGGCACAACGTCTATTGTTAATTGAAATCCAGTCTACTAGTGCAGGTGCAGCCGTCGTGCTGAAAACTATACCTACTCCAGCCTGGTCTGCCTTGCATGAGTGGCTGTCGGTGTGGTGGCCATACCGTCCATTTTAGCCCAATAGGTCATGGAGATGCGCAAGCTGTCCCACCGCGTCAAAGTCCAGTGTCGTTGTGACAGAGCACACGACTAACAGGAAAAACGCTACTATCGGTCTTCAAATGCGTGTAGGAAACAGTCTTATGGTCTAAATCGCAAACTCTAGGTATTGTCGAGAGAACTGTTTCAAAATAACCGACCGCAGATTTTAGATGGCACATGATTTGTTCACAGTTTCAAAAAGTCGATCACTACAACTACTTGCCAAAGCATGGTGACTTCTGGGAAGTGACATACCTAGTTTGGCGAACAATATAGATTTACAGAAAATGCTTACTTCTCATAGACAAGTGAAACGCTAGATAATCACTACTTAGATAGTTGTCACCTATGTGGGACTGTGGACATTTGTTGAAGTAGTGACACGATAGACCCAGTCAAACCAAAACTCTGTTACAGAAACTTTCGACTGTGGTGGAGATGCATGGGACAAATGAACGCTGGGAAACTGACGAAAAACCCAGACGACCACCACCCAACAGTAACATGACACTAAGCACACATTTGAGTGTACAGCTTTATAACGAGGGAACTACCTGCGTAAAGGCGGTCGAAATCGAGAAGGAAGAAACCAGAAAACGATCTCTTCAGCAAAAATGGAGATGGAAGCCGAGAGACGTCACAAAGAGTGAGAGTTGTACGAATAACTACACCCATTCACTGCTGGTTGGTAGTACACAAAGCACCTTCAGTTTCCGTTTTCTTAATGCTATGTCAAAATTTATGAAGAGAACTCACTGGCCCACGTATTGATTAGTGATTGGGGAATCCAAATGTCAACTTTTGCCGCAACTTTTGAATTCACTGGCTCTTCTCAAAGAGTAACTAAAATCAAGTTTCCCTCATACACAAACTCACCCGTCGAAATTAACAGGAGTGGGTGTTTTTTTAGACCACAAGGCAAGCAAAAACATTTCTAACAGTTACACTGAATCGATAACTATACAGGATGAGTTGGCCAATCCGAATTCGAGATCAATGACAATCTGTTATTCGTCCGTAAAAAATAAACTACCATCTACTCTTAATTGGCGAGTAAATATCTTATCAGAACAGAAACTGAAAACTAATAAATGAACATCAGATCAAGAATGAAGTTCAAACTGCAATGTAAACCGTTCGTTATGCAACCCTCGGAACTTGTGATTGGGGGTTTTAAGATAACTGTGATATCCGGTACAAAGTTCTCACGCTTTAGAGCTGTCGTATTAACGACACAAGTGAATCAGCAAGAACAGTGTAAGCATCAATAATATCCTAAAAATTTCCGTCAACTGATTCAAAAACACTGACCAACGAGTAAGGCACAATTTAATTCTAACGACAACCACACAAAACGGTGGGTTTCATACACAGGACTGACAGAACTCTAAGAGACGAAGATAACGATATGGCCACACCAATTTGGATGAGCAAATAGAACACATCACGAAGACCGACAAGTTCGTGACTCACAGTGACGAGTGAAATAATCAACCGACACCGTACATTGTTTAGGACCTCATATAAAGTAAAGAAACAAGACCTGGATTTCGTGGTCATTTTGATGCACAAGAATAAGCATAGAAAGAGGCACACACAGTCAGATGAGAAAATCTTCGGCGCAGGATTGGCTGAGGGAGCGCAAGCGAATAAACAATCCACCAAGTTGGAGGGAGATCGACAATTTGACCCAAGAAAACTGCACAGGGCGCGTGCAAACTGCTCTTCGATCACTCGGGAAAGAAAGGAAAACTTGCTGTCAGACAGAGCAAAAAGCCAGGTTGGCAGGAGAATAGGGCTGGCGTTAAATAGTGAAACATAGAGTAAAACATGGACGACAACGATCCGCTTGTAAAGCGTAAAACCAGACGAAAGTGATTAAAAAATGGTAGCAGTTTGTTGGGACTGAGGAATCAAAGTGAACTATCAGAAGGTGAGAAATGCCCGAGTGAAACTTGGATGATCATCGATGACTAATAAAACAAAATATATGTATACGTACATATATATATTCTGTGAAACAAGTTGTGCGTATTCACGTTTTCCAATAGCACAAGGGAGCCTAGAATCGGAGAAAGCCGTTTGTATGCATCAATCATTCTTTGTGTGATTGGTAGAACCATAAAAAGCAGGCAGCCAAGATGAAGTCCACTAGCTCGCCTAGCCGGTTTGAATCGCACCAGGTGCGAGATCGATGTCATCCAAATTCCGTGGCAGTGATAGATAAGAGGAGTGTTCGGTCAGAGATCGGACAGGGTGAAAACAAGAAACTCGGACAGGAGCAACTTGTAAGACCTAGCATGTTTTATCCATCTAAACAAGATTTACAAATGGGAAGCACTAAATCCTCAGGATCGAATGCATTCACCGCCTCATAGGTCAAGGAAGCTTGCTGAATGAATATCAGACGGCAGACGGTAAATAATCGAAATCGAAGAAGTGAATCTGGTCTGCATCGGTAAGCGGAGAACGATCTTTTGCTGGAGTAAGTATGGCATTTTCACGGGTGAATTCTTCGTCGAAATTAGACACATCCTCGGCATTGGTCTGAAAGTACATAAAAAAAGCGAAGTAGCAAAAATCGGACTTTGTCCAAACAATAAGACATAAAGATCATTATCTTAACCAACTCGTCATCAGAACATTAGACGGGCAAGTTGAAAACTGATAGGAACTACCAAGAGCCCAACTACACACATTGAGATGGTACAAGTTATAGAATATACCGCTTGATATCAAAACCTCCACAAAGGTATCTGATAAGGCACATCGAAGGCTAACATACTGACGCCACTCTGATATGGTAAGATAGGTTACCCAAATGAATGGACAGAAGAATAGCATGTGAAATGATAAAACAGAATAAATCCGAGTCAAAAAGCGGACACTGTTAGACATTACTGAATTTCAGAAACATACAGCAGAAGTTGAACGATACCGAAATGGACTTACAACCACAGGCGTGAACGGTGGCGGAAGCTTTTGTTCCAACAAGGCTGCGAAATCCAAATTGCGGAAAAATGGCTGGCGCTTGACTTCAGCCGCGTCTTCAGAGGACGAGCCCAGACGCTGATTCACATTGCGCCGCATCAGACGACGCATGATGACGGTGGCTTCCATGCTCAGATAACGAGGATAGCGAACTTCTTGTGTGGTAATATTTTCAAATATCTCCTCTTCACTTTCACCAGGAAAAGGACACTAAACAGAGAAGTGAACAGCAATAACGACGTTTGGAAAGAAACAGAGGAAGAGCATGGCAACGCGTTGTGCATGCATGTATTAACATGACGATTCCGAAAGTGTAGTGCGTGTGAACCGGACACATTGAGATACCAGTCACAAATTATAGTGATTTTTCTAAGGGTCTACAACGAACAATCAGCACAGGGGAGGAAATGTCACTAATAGCAGAAGAAAGTCAACTGTCACGTGGCCATTAAACGGAACAGCCATGACTAAAAATCAGTGACCGAGACACCATCAGGACGGTATTTTTACAACTCAACCTTCACTGCCCCGTTTTATCAAGCATCTTTAGCTTAGTAAAACAATGACAACTATCATGCCGTTGTTTGGTACCTATCACCTCTAGCATCTCCGGACACAAAGCCAAGGAGTCCCTGGTCCGAGAAATGGACACTAATTATAGCGGTTAAGCTGATAAAAGAAGGATTTCATTTCCCCGTGCCAGGTGATCGTTTGTTCACCTGACAAATTACGCTAGGTAGCTATGACATTACCAGGACGATTCAAGCGTGTCCGACAATTGTTTGGAATTCACGAAATGTCAAATGACCTGTCGATTCTAGGTATTGCCAGTAAGTGATACGCTGATCATCATCTCTTTGCAAAAGAAGGAATTCCGGGTGAATTTGAACCAGTGAGTGGAACTGCATGTAGCTATCTGGCATGTGCACTACAAGCTGAGGTATGAAACCAGACGATAGGGTTATGGATGCTCAGTAATTCATCTACAGCGTGAGACTATCTTGAACAGATAGTATTAACATCCACCGATGCAGCTGTTGACCGTTTGAAACAGACTTCTTAGATTTGACCGCTAATTAGCCCGCATCAAATGAGATTAAAGCGTGAGCAAAGCAGTCGTTCACCGGCGTGTGTATCAAATCGCTCAGAATGAGGAATCAATTTTCAATTAATCAGGTTGCAGTTCGCAAAGGTTGGTACAAGTACTAAGCATGCCAGCCGAACGTTGTTCACAACGGTCGTTACATACTGGGACCATTAACCTCTGGATAAAATTCAATGATGGTTATAAAGTGTGGAGACCATAACTACGTTGAGTGAAAGGGGTACATATCACCCATTCCGTAGTGCACCGCGTAAGCACTCAGATCGCTGATTAGAAAAGCTGCGGCGTGCGGGAGTCAATGGCGAGATTGCATTCATACAGGTTCAGTTCGTCTGTTTGTTTTTTTCAATCCCACCTCATTGTTTAACAATCTTTTATCCCGTGTCACTAAAGTAATCGGCGATGGCTCAAACCAAAACAGTTTCTGGTTAGACGATAAATGACACCTAGGAATAAGTGAATAAAGAATTAACAGAAATTATTGAGGTGGATTGTGATTGCAACAAAATCTGGGTTTCAGCCACAATGAACTCATTTGACAGTCGTCAACAAACCTGAGTTTCTTAGCCTTAGAACTATCTAACCATTGGTTGGGTCCGAGACGAGATAAACAAGGAAGTGAATCACGTGAAACATTGTACATGGCTAGAATTAGATGTCCGGCTTTTATACCACAAGACAATCACTGTCATTTGACATGAAAGAGTGTGTATTGACTAGATATCGACAGACGGCAACAATCATTGAGCAAGTGATAGTCTAAAAGAGACATATGTACAAGCATACTTGTACGTAAGTATACAAGGCCTTACGGAACTCGAATATATTAATGATGACCCTCTGCCAGGGTTGTTGCAGCCTAGTTGGTTAGGTTTTACGCACTCTAAGTTATGTGAGAAAAGCTAGCCTTTTCAGTTGCATAAAGTTAGTCCCTTCAGAGTTGAAAAAGTGTTCTGGGCTGATGATAAACACTGTCGTACTTTCAGTGAGTTAAAACGAACACAATTTAAACCCAATCGTGCTGAAATCAATAGAATGTTAAACCTAACTCCCTATTGATAAACCAAGTTTGTAACAACCCCAACTAGTGCTCAAGGTTACAGAGGCTATCCACAAAGCGTGATCCCGATAAGTATTATCAATGATTGTTCTATTAGTTTGCACATCAAACGCATTGACTGTGCGGGTATACACACAACCGCAAGAAGCACGTTTAGGGAAACACAAGCAGTGTGAGCTGATCGTCTGGCTGCTTGATGGATAAACTCTACAAGTTTACAAACCCAAATGCGTCGTAACATATAACTACGATGAAACAACTGCGCAACCTGTTATCAAACTGTCAAACATCCTTCCCCGATTTGTCTGAGAAACTCAACAACATGCATGCGACTCGAAACACGATGGACTTTAAGAGATGCGGGAGAGCAGAGGTCACTTAACCGTAAGTGTGGAAATGAAACACCAATGAAGCCTGATAGCAACATAAATAAGTGGTATAGTTAGTGAAAAATATGGGGAAAGGCAACCATTGATCGAAATGTTAAAGATGGATATGCTTAAACACTGAACTCTCAGAACCTTGAAAGGAACAGAAAAGGTTTGCAATTGCAGTGGAATGCAAATGAAAACCAGGGACTGGGTGCTTATCAATTATTACTTCCAATGATCAACACTTCCGGTTGATTGTTTTTATTAACTGAGTTCTGTGGTGTTGCCGAAAGTTACTGGAGCCTTGTGTATGTTCTGCGTAGGGTACACGGTTTGCATAACACAGCATCAACTGGACCACGGTGGATTGAGAAGCCGTGTCTGTGGGATGAAGGACGGGCTATTTTCCGCTATGCAAGAGGACCAATTTGATTCGTGAGGCCACCGTAGAATCAATCAGGAATAACAGGATGGATGCTCTTGATAGTACGGTCAATGAACAGGGATGTGCCACATCACTTTATCAATAAGAATTACTGTGCACAATCTTCGGTAACAATTGGCCATTACCATGTCGGTGTCAGCTAACGCGTGGGTATAAAAAATAGAGTAGCAATATTTCGAGCTCGGAGTGTCAGGTCGTGATCATGACAATCATGACATGACATATGTGAAGAATGACGTACAAACTGCACTACTGCTTGAAAATACCTAATGAAACAACACAACCCAGTCCAGTTAGTGGTGAGCCGGTAGCAGCAATGTTATCGATACTCAGAACGAAATCTCTTCCGGTTCTCCATCATGAGACGTTTTTCTGCTACTGTTCTTGTCACCACTAGAGCCAAGAGTAGCAGAGATCACGTCATCACCGGTGTCATTGTTATTGAGTCCTACACAGTCCATTATAATACATCAATGTACGCTTAAAAGCTATATATTGGTCAACTGTTGGCAAACACCGCAACCCTGGTCCACAACCCAGTCAAAATAAATGGATACACGCACACAAAACGAGCGCCATCCTGTAGGCTGAGCCTAACAGAACACTAGCGTTGAAACCCTTCAGCAATCCTCTTGTGTAAGCAGATTCGCGGATTAGTTTAACTCTGCCCTAACTGCTTCATACCTGAATGGTTCGCAATCGGGCGTCGACAGGCGGAGAAGATTCATTTGACTTGGGCTGTGGCAAAAAACATGTTCACCAAATCGATCAAACACGTGACCATTAGCTATGCAAACGGACGAAGCACAGGAATAACAAACATGTGGTACCTACATCGCTCATGTTACCCGTGTTAAACGTGTGAGGCGCGACAGAAACGGCCTGAAATTGTAGGCGGCGGCGCGTTGCACAGTGCTTCAACCCGACGCACATAATCATAGGTACACACAAAACCATATCAGTGCATGCCTGCTAAGTGCGTTGTCTAACACGACGAATATGGATCGATAAGGACGTAATACGCACCTGATCCAAAACTAATAACTGTGCTCAGTGCACACGGATGAGCGCATTTAGTTAGATAAAAGATAGGAAAGAAAACACAAGGAACTCGATTGGGGAGCGCCATGATCACAACCGACTGTTACTGGCAGCCAGATTCGAACGTCACTACCGAATAGCCACTATTAACGAGATAACGCCAATAGCTGACATTACTGGTTACCGTCACACTATCACGAATAAGTGAAAGGAAGGAGAGCAGTGGGACTTCAAGTATAAAAAATGTCCACCGAAAATCAAACACTCAACATCCAGGATGATTACGTCATGCAAAAAAACAACCCAGATGTGAATGAGAGTATGGTGGCGCAGGCAAGACGGCCATCTTGCGGCTTTCACTGTCCCGCTTCGCCAACTGACATTCATTCACAGACAACGGCTAAAAACGACAATATTCATGGTGCTGAACCTCAGTAGCCATTAACTCCTCTAACGCATCTGGACAATGACACTATAAGTTACGATAGTCCTGGGAAGTCAGCATCATCACTTACAACTTTGAGTGGTACTCTTGGGTACTATGGCTCGGGATGTTGTTGGTTCTTACAAATGGTCCACAAGGTGGTTGAGTGAAGGAAGGAAGTGTAGACGTGTGACAAAAAACTCAACAAAAAACGGAGGTCCATGAAAAACAATCAAGAACACAGGCTGACTAACAGCTACGTTGGTGAGTTTTTCCTACTAGCGATGTGAATGATCGTGAATTATGCAAACAGGCGGGGGCAACTATCACCCTCGCTCAGTGGGGTTTCCATTGTCTTTGACCACGCTATTGCCATGCCACATTGCGGTTTCTAACTGCCAGCAGTGCAGCGAGCGATCTAGCGGTACACATGGTGCGTGACTCAATCAATGCAGACTTAGGCATTTTAATCTCCTCGACTACCAGCCGAGAACTAGCATATTTTCAAAATACGTACAACGGACTGTCGCGGTCAGCCCATCTTGCAAAACATAACTGGTAGGGGCGGAGGTGATTGAATACAGACAGTCCGCATGTATCTGATATAAAGGGTAAAAATAAGCGCAGATATACTTCAGAGAACAATCGCATGTTTTTGCGAGGCCATATACT
The DNA here is from genome assembly GCA_008508345.1 of Paragonimus westermani. NCBI lineage: Eukaryota > Metazoa > Platyhelminthes > Trematoda > Plagiorchiida > Troglotrematidae > Paragonimus > Paragonimus westermani. The sequence continues at coordinate 15,576 of QNGE01004959.1, read as the reverse complement.
ATAAAGATTAGCAAGCGCAGTGTATTCGTTGTACTTATGGACTTCTTGTCAACAGCATTACACGCTAACGAGGTAATGCTCGCGAACGAGTTAACGTTTTCGAGCGGCCCACTTGTAGCAACAGAGATAGGATCAGCGCCAATCCACTCTTGCAATCTCTTTACACTTTGAAGATACAAAATGAACACCACATAGACCAGCCACATCGTTTAGTCGGTTCAGTGTAGTCTGCATGCTCGGTACGACAAAGCAACAAAGTCACTGATCCGTGGTGGCCGACTTTGATTGAAATGTTGAATTTGACAGATCATAAACACTCAACCGCTGGGGTCTAGGCAGAGAGACTTTAGAATTCAATGCTACACCCATTGCAACTTGATCGTTCTATCGTCACCAGAGACCCTGAGAAAGAACAGTTGATCAACAGCATTACCCAAGGACCAAATCCTCATGAATGATAACGCTAGGATCGCGAAGGCACGTTTCGGAGATACAGTAAACATCCAACTGCAGACCGGAGAGTGTGCAACAGAGCAGCTTGTTAACCTGCCTGTCGGAAAGGGTGAACATTCAAACAATTAACGTTTGCCAGTTGTCTCGACCTCAAGAAAAAAAGCAAGAGCAGAGGAATTAGGTGAAAGATGAATATAGTGATCTGTCGTAGCAAATATATTATCGAATACTAATCGGCCGTGTGTACCCACAGGAGTGGCCTCAGTATGGGAGACTATCCCGATCCACCAAGGTTAGCCTACTGCTATGCCGAGTCAAAGTATGTGCATCCTGGACACTATGTAAATCACTTGAGGCATCAACAGAGTGCATCACATGAGAAATGGTTGGCTGGCGCCTTTAGTACAAAGCCCAACCACTTTAATCTACGCGTCACGGAGCTAACATATAGAGGGATTCCGCTTGAGTCACAGTGCCGGTAGTTTGGTCTAGCGAGACTAAGCCGGATGATTCCACGCGCAGTAGCACTTCAGCATCAATAAACGATAAATAGAGTGGAACTGAAGGAAATCCCATCTGAAACAATTCGTTCCTTTCGTAAAGGTGAACACAGCAACGAGAAAATGGATACTGATGGATGATAGCAAGATCGCTCCAGATGTTTCCCCTCCGAATGTACGTTAAACGGAGGTTACCACACATTTTATCAAGAAATGTTTGAGAACAAGTGGAGTGAAACCACGCGATGGGAACCTGAAGCGTATCAGCACTGTTCACACTGATACTGCACAGTCGTGTATGATGGATTTGTGTCAAACACATGCTTACCGTTTGTGTATCGTGGAGAACGTGTCGCTTATGCGACGTGGCCTTCGTCAGGAGCGTTGTAATCCAGGCCCGATTTCGATTACAATACTCTTGAGGAAGGTCACCCAAGGTGGTCGAAACGTAGAGCATTACAGCTTGCTCCTAAAATTGCTATTCTCAATCTATTTATCAATAACATGCTAAACACGGCACCCAAACTGCTTGATTTTATTCGCACTAACTTTGGTGCGGATATCTCACATTTTGACTGATTATCAGGTTTGCGTACTGTTCAATCAGACAATTAGGACTAGTTTGAAAGAAACCTGATTGATAACGTTTATGTGTCTACTATGATGCCGTAAAGAGATGTGTTCTCACAAATGGTCACCGTGCCTAGACCAGATAAATCATCCGGTGCCGCCGTAATTACATACAAAGAAGAGTATAGTCGGACAATGCTGTCCACTAGGAATAACGACGGCGAAATTCAACGTAGCGATAAGGTTGAAAAGGTGACAGATATGAAATAGTGAATAGCTCAACACCTTGACTCATTGCTCCCACATCGAATGGTTCATGAACACATTTTTAAATCCTTAGAAACTGATTACTTATGAACGTCGCATCTGCGTGGCTTATCCAAAACGCAAACCTGGAATACTACTCAGACCGATTTTATCTACGTATAATGTCTTGCAACGTGAATTGGCTCGACAGGTGATACAGACACTGACACCATTAGAGCGGAAGTTTGACCATATACTATCAAAGACTTGTTCGGTTTGATAAATTCAACAGAAATTATACGCGACCTGGTTAAGAACGAAAGTTCTGATGTAACAATTCCTAAGGACTTACAGAAATCGTCCTTATTACAATTTTATAAGGAACACCAGTTTCAACTTTCGGAATAAGCCTTACCGACGATTGGATGGAGTGTCATGACAAGACCCTTGATACCCGACAGCTGCAGACGTTTCTTTTATCTCGATGATCAACGGTGACTTACTGAAGAACTTCCGGCGTAGCCACTACGAAGTCTCCACGGGCGATTGATGATATAAAAGAATGGTTGAACACTTGCTAATTTGAAAATCACCTGTGAACTCGGAAGAACGGGTGCTTACCATTTCTAGACATCCCCATCAGTCACAGGGATGGTGGATCAACTAAGAGGTCTGTGCACTGAAAGGCAGCCTGAACTGGCCAGTATACTTAGTTTACACGCTTTATGCAGATACAAAATACACCAGCGTCAACAGTAACATTGTTTTCACGTGATAGAGGTATTTCTTCAGTGGAGTGTTTAATTAATGAACTTCGATAACCAACAATTACGTTGCAAGATGATGGATGTCCACCACGATTCACCGGTAGACACAGCCAACAACAGATGACAGCAGACAAAGTTATCAAGGATGTCAAAAAAGAACAGTGCACTGAACCATCACTCAACGGTTACAAGTCACCGCTCCGAACAACAAAACTTCTCGTCGGATCGATTAGGCGAACCTACTGTGCAGAAAAAACCTTGATCATCAACTGTACTGGCAATCTACCGCTTCTTCCAGTGAAGGAAGAGTAACATAATGGCGCCAACTCAACTTGTGTGTAACTGCGGTGGAAGTTAAATTGGCAGAACTAACCTGTGCGTGAACTCTAAGATGAAGGACCATTTGCCAAAATGGGTCCAGGACGTAACTACACAGCCTAATTCCTTTGACCCGGGATCATGCAAACATTCGACTTCACCTAAGGCCAGAGAGATATTAGTCACCGGTTATCCGATTATTCTTGAAACGCTGAAACACTTACGCACTGATGATGTCACCTCGCCTGGTGATGAAACGTTTGCAACCTAAATGCCAAGCTCGGCGAACATATCAATACGACAAACAACACCACCACTGTTCCCAACTATCAGAAACGACATTCGGGATCATAACGCGTCATACCAATCCGCGTTCCCTGAGTTTTGTTGAGGCGGTCGCGAATAGCCGTCCCAAGACTACCATCTGCACATGAACAATTATACACAAGTGCTTGAATTTCACAGGCACAGCAGTTCAGTACTGTCTTCTGCTCCACTTTATGGTTCATTTCTTCATCCTGAACCACTAAGCTTATATTGCGATCTCATTTGCCAAAGAGATCGTTTCAAGTTCAAAAACCCAAAATAAACACCGTGTACCGTGACTGGTGCTCGCAATACCTTCAGATCACTCTAACAAAGGTTTCAGACATTCCTGCGACCACCAAAATAGCCACTCTCATGACTGTCACATTCTTTTTGGGTGATAGGTTCCCAACGGTTGTTATCCGTCTTCACCCAAAAAGTTCGCGCGAATCTGGTTATGATTTTACAACGGTTCAGGCTCGCACTTTCTTAGCAACGGACCGCAGAAGTCGCTCAGTCATTACAGTATTGTGTTAACCAGCCATGTCGCAGGACCACGACAGCACGGGGTGCCCCACTACCGATTCCAGTGCGACCATACTGCAATTAGCACGGTGGACACAGTTCGACGTGACGCCAATGTTCGCTAAAAATTCGTCGAGTGCCCATGTGGTCACATTACGTTTGTTTCTGAGAGGTGCCAACCGTTTACGAGCAAGCAAAGATAAGTTAAACTCACAATAATTCTTCCAGTTAGATATGCAAACCTCAAAACCTTAGCTACATGCACTACCTAAACATTTCGTCAAGTTAGATTAGCCTTTTCACCGAAACAAAGTTGTCAACGGTTGTCGTTTAAAACAGGGCACCGAAATAGTTCAATCTACAGAAAGCAAGACAACTTCATGGCAGCCAAAGCTCTGAATATAACAGCACTTTCATTTCAATTCAATAAGACATTACGGCCGAACATGATGGAAGTCAATCCCAACAGTTGTGGGCTAAAATAATAGGGGAAATTTACACAACGTGGTGTCGCCGGCTGCGCTATAGAATCGAGAAAATCAGAACAATAGTCAGGACGACACTAAATAATCTCCATTTGTTAGGAAAAAGACAGGACTGTTTTATGGAGAAACAAGTATTTACGACCACTGTTAGATGACAGTTCGTTGCTAAGTTCGAAAACCTTGCAACGAGCAACCCACTCAATTGTATCAGATGTGCATTTAAACGGCAACTGATCCCCGTCTTCGATTGGTTGGCGCTGACCAACCACAATTCCGCCTACAACAAGTTGTACCTGAACTCTGATTGGCCGGTCCTTCCCCAATCAGGAACCCGCCCCAATCCAATCTCATTACACACAGCAGCACTCGCGGTTGCTCGGTTTCGCTAGGCACTTTGTGCAAAACCACGAGTTTCGTTGCTGCTGTTGTGCCCAAACTCTCAGCAAACAGACAATCACAAGAATGAGCAAAAATGGCTAACGCTGATTAACAAACTGGGAAGGTGAAGTAAAGAGAAGTGCCTTCCGACTCGTTACATCTTTACATACATAGGGTTTCGGATAGCGTTAGCCGTACGTGTACCGGTGATTGACACTGCAATGCGCTCACAGCAGAGCTCTATGACAGGCCGTTGGAACGACCGTCAAAACGACAAATTGGTCGCTTTATGGGGATATGCAGGTTAGCGTTGTTATTGTGTTTGGATGTATCAGATTAGGCGTCATGCGAAAAAATCACTAAGAACGGAAACGATAGGTTCGAACTGGCGGGTTCCCGGCGAACAACGGAACAAGATAAACACCAGCCGGATCAGATTAAAATAATTTTCTGAAAAGCATACCGACTATCAAACTCGATACAAGGATGGAAATTTCAGGACACTTCAGATAGTAATAGTGTCTAGGTTTTGACAGCCCGAAAAACGGAGGTGGTTAGCCTAAGGTTACTGCGTATGTCACCAGAGCAAGAAACGGTATGTGGAATAATCAGTTTTATTCAAACGACAGATAAACACGGAAAACGTGTCCAGATGATTAGTGCCTGGGGCCCTGAAGCCCTATGAAATACTACTTGTGCCCGTCTAGTCGACCGCAACACTCGCTGCACAATTTTTTTTCCACGTAGCCTCCGTCATCCTCGCCAGGGCAACATTAAAGGAACGGCACGAGCTGTAGGTAACACTTAAGCGTTCGGAAGTGTCTAATCTGAAACACCTCACCGGGGTGTATTAATATTATTAATTATTTAATCAATTAGTAATTGACGATGTGCGCATAGGGAATAACGATCCTGATTTTAAGAGAGTGCGAACATTGGAAACGTTGAGATGAATTAAAGTCGTATGTAACCTTAAACTGTTGTGGTTACCGGACATTCTTTAGTTTGAGTGCCAAAAGTGATTTTTCAAGAACGAGGGATAAACGTTTAATAATCAACACCGGCAGTTAAACTATACTGGTCACGTCTAAAGTCTATGGGCTTTAAACGGTCGTTTTTGACACGTAAACGACAGTTCTTACTAGCTGTAAACTAAAGTGTGCTTGTAAATGCGTGGCCGTGACAAAAGCAGTGTTCATTGGAGTAAAATTCGAATACCGGGAATCACATGTCAGACACTTGAGTGGGAATGTGAGACGAAACGATAGCAAACATTCGATAGGCATGACGTGTGATGGCTTGATTACGTGATCACTTGTCTCTTCATGCACTGCTCGAGGAATTATATGAGACTTACAAGCAGTATGGCTTGGAGTCAATGAGTACTGACCTGAGCAACCTGATTTGACAAGTAAAAAACAAAATGTGCCAGCAAAAAACCTTTCACAAACTTACTTCGCCAACGAGCATTTCAAAAATGAGCACACCCAATCCCCACCAGTCTACGGCCCGGGTGTACGATCGCTCAGTCAGAATTTCCGGAGCTAAAAACTCCGGTGTGCCACAAAATGTGGAAGTCCGATCGGTCGGACCCATACCTTCTTTGCACAGTCCAAAATCGGCCATCTTCAAGTAGCCACGCGAATCCAGAAGCAAATTGTCCAGCTTCAAATCGCTGGCAAATCACAAACGCACGAGGGAAAATAAAGCAGGAGATTGATTCAAGTTATTTTAAAAGATATGAAAGTGAAAAACGACATTGCAAATCATAGAGAGGTGCATCAACGACAAATGAGCGCGTTTCAACCGATCGGATAGGCGTCCAGACGATATTCTTCAACGTCACGCCAGCAAACGCTATGACACTACTGTCTAGAGACACGAGCGAGCTGTCCGTTGGAATGAGTGGAATCGCTTTGTACAAAGTAGATCTTACATGAAACAAACAGGTAAATAAAACGAACTGTAGCTGCAAAGAAATGAGAACGTTCCCCTCGTTATATGCTTAACAGTTGTGTCACGTCTACTGAGGAGAATCCGATATGGCTCATCAAAGAAGTTATCTGCATCCATTATGGCCTATCCTACTTTACGATAGCTGTAACAACACCGACATAAAATGCACCCATCTCATTTCGAGCCGTTACACAGTAGCACAGCTTACCAGTATAACTGAGTGGCACGTCTGTGTTCGCTAGCCTTGTTTAACGGCAAGCCGAAAAAGGGGAAAACTTTGGACATAGAAAGACTTGTGGAACGGAGACCGAGATTGAATGGGCTCCTCAGAAGCTAGTGGAGGGCTTAACAGAAAGACAGAATGGGAACCTACAAATCAATTTGGCGTTCATCTTGACGTACCTCAGAGAGCTTTGCGGTTAGGTTGATGGGAGATGTAATTCGGTGAGACGCACCATAACCGCCAAGCTACTAGGGGCAAATTAACAAGGGAGAACAAATCTTTTGGACAAACAAAAGTAAGACTTACCGATAGACAATTTTCCTGGAATGCAGGAACTCGATTCCGAGAACGACACAGCCGGCGTAGAACACCGCCCGAGGCTCTGAAAACACGTCTTGTTGTATATGCAACATGAGATCACCACCGCGCGCGTACTCCATCACGAAGAGCACGTGCTCCTGAGAAAACAGTGTGAAAAGGAAAGGTGTGTGTAAGAGGAACATCTATAGGAAATCTGGAAAGCAGCAAATTGACCTAAAGCATAAATAACGCGAACGTTCTATGTTACCTCCTACGTACGAAGGCAGAGAGGAGCAGCAACCAGCGGAAAGATTACAATAAATGATTCGCACAAATTTTAAGACTTCAACCTATGAGGACATCCGAAAGCCACAAACATGTTGCGCTGCTCCTATTTCCTCTGGAACAACGTGGTTACCTTTGAACCTGAAGACTTCGTGGAGAAGCAGGCAAACTGGAAGCCAAACAAACAAAGACAGATAACTGGAAGGTAGTCTGGAATTTGAGTGATGTAAATTAAACACCATTCACGGCTGACAACAGTTTGCGCAATCAGAAAGAAGCATCAGACTCAGGTTTCCAAGGGAACCAACGGCGACCGTATCGCGATATATGTATATATATATATCATCACCAAAGCAGCCATGAGCCTGACTAAAAGGTAATTTGGCTCGGGTGGCCGCTCACTTCAACAGTGACGTGGAATATCGTAGGAAACATTATTAAGAAGGTCGACAAATACTAAAAGGACTAAGCGGAAGAACTGGAAATGGTATGGATACAGGTACATCATATTATATATATATATATATATATATATATATATATTGAAGGCGTAACATTGCGCTTTGATCTCCAGGCCGTGTTTCAGTGAGACGGCGGAGATCGACGGTAAAGGTCGCCATAGTACGTGCAACAGTTATCTGTTGTTCTGTATGCACAGGTATTTTAAAGTTGAAGGTGGCAACGGTGTCTGAAAGGATTAGGAGTTTTTTTTAGATCAGAGAAGGATATAACTTTGGTGCTTGATATATTATCATTTTGCCTATCAAATCGTCGCGTGAGGCAATTCTCTGAGGCGCTTCCGAAAGCGAAACTGAAGAGGTGGGGGGACAGCAAATACAGAATCAACCATTAAACGAGGGGGAAGACGATGGCACGCTTTGGCGAGGTGCGGTGTGATATGAGAGTGGAGCCGACTATTGGCAACTCGGCTAAAGACTTATAGAAATAACGTTAGTCACAACTGGTAGTCCATATAAGTTCACAGCCATGAAATATCTCGCGTCAACCGTAGCACCAATCAACTGGCGACGTAAATCCACACGGCTAACTTAGCAAGATTTTTACACTTTGGCACATTAGATGTCAGTGGAACGCGGTCGGGATTTGGCTGTCCAATCACTTGGACAAAACAGCGCACCATCAGGATTGCTCGAGTGCGGATCATGCGGCAAAAACGAATATTGTCTTTTTGCGCTGAACTCGCAGAAGCTAAGTGGCAACGAAACCAACTATGATTGCAACAGCTGGAGGTTCGAGACCTGGATGTCGCGACTGTTCCTGTCCATGTGTAGACAGCCTAAGTATCTCAATGTGTCACATGACATCTTGCGAAACATATTGAGATACAAAACTGCTCAACTGATAAACGGAATCAAGAGGGCATGATGCAGTCTACTGTGATGAGTAGATTTTAGGAAACAGTCAGCGAACTTCAGCCACTCCGAACGACCCGCAATCAGACTTGACCTATTAAAGACCAATGCTTTCAAGCATTACGGGGTAACGCGAAGCGCGCAGCCGAAGACGATGGTGAACCTGCTGCCTAGCTGAACCAGATCAAGGTTTCGAAAGAAAGACGATTACTACCTTAAAATTATTTATTTAATTGCTGGTGCAAGACACAAGTGTTCGACAGCATTTTAAACTGGTCACGATACTGACAGTAAACTGTCTTTTATAATCATTAACCTTATGTCACTTTAATCCAGGCAAACAAGCAGTTGTCAGTCCAGGAAACAACTGTCGGTACTTCTGCACACCATTTATGCCGCACGAAAATTGCCCGCGTGGGTAAAACCACGTGCCTTCAAACCTACTCCACCTTGAAAACTTGACCCAACTAATGTGATTAGTGCAAGTCAATAATGTGCAGTACAGTCGAGGCAGTTTCCGACAGCCCACAGTAAGTACAGGTGCACGTACACAAAACATGATAAAGGGCCACCTGTATCGCAGTCAGAATGACACTCACACACGCGCGTACGAACTGAGACACAAATGCCAGATGCAAAGTGCGACGTAGCAGACGGCGTAATTTTGCAAACGTGCGGAACTTTGTAACAGGGTCAGCGACGAAATAAAGCAACTGAATGGGGTCTAGGACTTGTGTGGATCGAACAGCGGTTTGGTAGGGTCGGTGGATAACACAACGCAAATATCGGTAAAAACAAAAAGACCACACAAACGATTTGAATTGAAGAGTGAACACAGCAGAAGTTCAACCAACCAAAAATTAGGATCGGGGAGTTTACCGTCGTTTGGAAACAGGCGATTAGGTTGATGAGGAAAGGATGCTGGGCGTCGGTGATTATCTGGAAAATTCGCTTCTCCGCAAGTAACGTGTCCACCTCGTTACGATAGAGGATTTCGGCCTTTTTCAGCGCTTTCACAGCATAATACTGATTATCCTTGTGCTGGGTCAGGAGTACCTTACCAAAATGGCCTCGTCCGAGAACAGCAATACAACGAAAATCGCGCATGGTGAGCACCGGCTCGGAGGATCGGGTAGACGGGGTGGAGGAGGCCACTGATATCAAAGATATGCAAACCAGGGAGCAAAAAGTGTCGCAATTAAAAAAGTGACCCAAAAGCATGCGTGAGAAAACCACGTGCACTTAAACGTAGAAACACTAAGAAGCCCGTGTAAAAATCCATTCAAGCTGCTTCATGTAAGCGTACGGTCAAAAAAAGCACTGTGATCTACACCAGTCGGTCGCCTCACAACCGGAATGTTGTACTACGCAAGGACAAATGTGGTCACACGATATTAGAGGCATGAGGTAGGTGCATTGTTATCTGCAAACACTGACGAGAACATAGGCAATCTCAGCTAAATTGTGTGAGCACGGATTTGATGTAAGCACCACAGAGCGTACAAATTAAGCACTGGTGCAGTCAGGCGTAAGTACCGTGCTGGAGTTCACACACAAGCCTGACCATTGACGCGAAACTTTTTCCGTACTCCAAAGTGTATCCAATCAGAAATGCACGTTCTTATTCGCACCTGACGATGGGAAATTCTACGGAAATGAGATTCACCCTTAAGCTTCATGACCCGAACCCAGGTCAGACTGCCATCAGCATGTTACTTCAAATCCAACCCAACACATGAAAAATAAGAACGGGTTTGCGTAAACCATACAAGTCTGAACTTGCGAAACCAACAGAGAAGTATAGCTGCGTTCAGTTATCGACAGACTGTTTGCTCAGTGGACTCCAATGATGGCAACACATTGCACGAAGGATAGCTTATCAGTGGCAAAATAATTCAGTGCATTTTAACAAACACACAAACATGAAATCTACACCATGTATGCAGCGAAACGTCACTTCAAATTTTAGAGCGCCAACGAAACCGACAATCAAATGTCTCCAACAACGCAGCGAATGCACACACACGTATGGCATGCCAAACAGGCAGCACTGAACAGATATATGGGGAAAGAACGGGTTCCATAAAAAGCAAACAGGCAGGTCGCGATAACCAAAATATAGTTTCACGGATTGTATAGAAACTTCGCACATTTTGGGACTGGTAGACAAACGATACAGAAACAAAGATCATATTCACCTATTGGCATCCTAGACAAGACGAACGGTTGCAAGTACTGTCAAAACGAGACTGGACTTTGACGCGGTGGGACAGCTTGCGCATCTCCATGACCTATTGGGCTAAAATGGACGGTATGGCCACCACACCGACAGCCACTCATGCAAGGCAGACCAGGCTGGAGTAGGTATAGTTTTCAGCACGACGGCTGCACCTGCACTAGTAGACTGGATTTCAATTAACAATAGACGTTGTGCCGTCAGCTTGGCAGGTTCTACTAAGACCAACTCCGAAATCTATTCACTGTATCCGCTCACGCTCCTACTGACTATGGCGACGCTGGCATCAAGGGCATGTTTCACACGAATCAGGCCGCGCCTCTCCGGTCGATACATGATTCTGGTACAATCATTCTGGCCAGAGATGTGAACACCCGGGTCGACCGAGTTGGTGAGACCGTGTAACGTTTAGGTGACAGGTTTGGGGTAGCATCACATCGGTCGGATGATGGCGGGCGATTGTTACGGCTGTGCACTGAGCATGAGCTATTTGTAGCCAGCACTCTTCAAATCAGGCCTGGTCTCAGACAGACCACGTAACCGTTGGCGATAGGTTGCAGGGCTCCATTCAGGAGTATCGTTCTTATTGGAGCACGTACTTTGATTCGGATCATGCGTCGGCAGATTATCGTTTCGTTCTCACTTTTGCTGGGCAATGACACCAACGAGAGTAACGACCGGCTGTACCGTCGGTAAGGCACAAGTACGAAACCAGCTCAGAAAGTTGCCCTAGTAGTTCTCACTCCGATGATCCTAACAGCTGCTGGACTCAAATCTCACAGGCCATTCGGGAGACAGGTACGGTACGGTAGCTTGCAGCCCGAGGGTACATGGGTTGAACAGACATCGGATCTCGGAGAAATCCCTGGGGTTGTTGGAAGCCAGATTGAACATTCCTCCTGGTAGTTCATGTAACAAGTCTAGAAGAGGTGTCCGTAGGAAGTTGGGACGTAGCCTAAAGGCTGATCGTGAGGCTTGATTAGTGGGAAACGCCAGGAAAACAGAGACCGCTTTTGCTTCACGAAACATCGGTAGACTATTCATGTTTATCCGTGCCACTGTTCCCAGACGACCATCTGTCAATGAAGCTATCAGCGAGGGAGACGATACACTCATCTATAATAAGTCCAGAAGGTCAGAGCGGTTTGCGGATCGATTTGGCTAGCCTCCTGCTTCTACTGTGTTGCCGCCACAAACTTGCAATATAGTACCCTGGTTGATAGATTTGGAACCACTCAGTGAAACTGAGGTGCACAATGACATCTCGGCCCTCAAACGCAACAGGCTGCTGGCCCAGTTGATCTCGTGCGGTCATTTCTCAAAGAACGTGAGGAGGCGTTAGTGGAGGCTCTAACTCAGTTGTTTCAACTTGTGTGGATGCCAGAGACCATCTCTCCGTGTTCGGGTCACGCGATAATTGTTCCTGTATTCAAGAAAGTTATTAGGAGCTCTTGCATAAACCACATGGGAATTAGTTTGACCCCAATGATTTCTATGGTTCTGGCATCCATTATACTTAGTCGACTCACTGCAGCTCGGGAGGTAAGCATTAGGAAATAGCAGGAAGGGTTTCGCTCTGAGCGAGGATGTACAGATCACATTTGCACTCTTCGTCGAATTCTGGAGCAGCGTCATGTGTACTGTCGGCAAACAATCGCCTTATTTCTCGACCATTCCCTATGAGTTCGAATCGGTGTATCGATCTACACTTTCAGAGTTGCTTAAACGCGAGTGTGTACCGACCAAGCATGTGAGCATACTGTCGCCATCCTATTCCCGCACGTCAGCTCAGATTAGGGTTTACGGTGAACTGTCTGACAGTTCTGGCACCATGAGAGGCGTACGTCAAGGTTGTCTACCTTCACCATTTCTGTTCAATTTTGTCATATATGACACAATGGAAGACTGTCTCCAACACTCACAAGATGCCGGCGTGGACCAGTTACCGGATAGAAGGCTGACTGATCTTGAGTATGCTGACGACAATGTGTTGCTGTTTGACAATTTCCAAACAGCACAAACTATACTGAACGCTATTCCACGTTCTGCCAAGTACTTCGGAATGCGCCTTGCAGTCTCACAATTCCAAGTGTTTCTGCAAGATTCCTGTGATTGTGGAGATAGATTGTTAGATAGTGAAGTCATGGAGGTTGCTGACCGGTATGTGTAGCTGGGAATCTGCATGAGCGGTGGCGGTGGAGGCATTAGGAGTGAAATGGAAGCGCTAATCTGGGGCACCTATGGCGACAGAGAGGTACCTGTCTGAGGCTTTAGGGTCGCGCATATGAGAAGACAGTGACGGCTGTGTTGCTTTGCGATAGCGAGACTTGGCCGCTCAGGTTAGAAGACGTGAACTATCTTCAGGTATTTGACCACCGGCGTCTGCGTTCATTCACTCGTATCGGGTGGTACCGGTGAGTAAGTAACGGAGATGTTGGGAATTGGGTGTTTAGCACTGATTGTCAAACCGGTTGTCTTGTTCACTCCTTACATCTGCACAGACTCAGATGGTTAGGTGATGTATTAAGGATAACAGCTAGTCGCCTGCCACAACGCGCACTCGTTGTCGACGCTGCGGTCGACTGGCGCAAGGTTCGAGGTGGACAGATGTTGACCTGGTGTAGAAAATTATGAGATCGCTAGCGATGGGGTTGACCGCTGTAGATCGGGTTCGTCTGCCAAGCCGGGGTCCTCGTGACTCCCAGAATCGGTGGCTTGAGACTTCAGGTGAGATTGCGGCTACTCTGGCTCAGTGGCCTGAATGTTGTCGTTGTTTGGTCGGGTTTCGTGTGAAGTGAGTGTACGTGATGAGGCGGTGCAGCGAAAGTCGTAAGGAAGCTATTTCCTTACTTTGACTTGTAGCTCGGTTGTTTGTTTGCAAGGTGTAGGCACCTTGATGTTAAATGCTTGAATATAGACGTAGCTATTTTTAGTAGTTAGGTCCTGCGCTCACCCTTCTTCTTCTCTCCCTTCTTCCTGTACGGGGTTTGTTTATTCTTCATGGTTGTGTGGCGATTAAGCATGAGTGTGAACCACTGATGTATTGTTGTCTCTGTTGATTATGATAATGATGATGACAAGTACGAACGGTTGAACTGTTGTCGTCCGTTAAAGTAGAAGGCATAAATGATACGTCGTTCTGTGAAATGAGTCCTATCCTGCCGGTGAGTTTGTTTACGAGGCTTCGTCATGTTTCTGTGAAAGGTTGGGATTAATCGGTAGCATGTGACTATCACACAGTCCCAGCAAAGTCAAACCGCACTGGCCATCGTGTCATGTAACCGCACCAGGAGAGGATAAATAATGAACGAGGGCACTTGGTCGATTAATCGCTTGCCCACTTTTCGCTTCTCACTTCCCCATCCTCCTCTAAAACGCGTTTCGCTGTCACACACCACTGTTGTGGAATCGATCAAACGCACATCACCAGGCTAGGTAGATTCTCAACTGGCTTATGGATCAGACTTTTGAAACGAGAACTTGATTCCCAAAAGAAATTCGATATCGAACCAGGTAGACGTCAGTCAGAAGTTTAGGATAGGATGTCACTTTCTGATTAAACACTCACAGGTGACCATTGCTCTTGTCTCGGAATCGCTAGGCAGTGTTCAACTTTGTCTGGCCCACATTCCTCGAATTTGTCCGGAGTATCCATGTTTGAATAGGCTAGTCAGGAGATGGAAACTAAGACAAGTTCACTTTGCGCACTATCGTCAGTAGTGAACATGTGACTAGTATGAAAACAAAACTTGGACGAAATGGTTGAAAGTACGAATCTAACTGAGTCGTGAGTGATACCCACAGCTAAATTCGGGGCAAACATAGTGATAGTCAGTTGTGTTTGACAACCGAGAACCGGCTGCTGACGACTGGTCAATAGGGCGAATTGTGAGTAAACATCGTCACCGTTATCGATTATGCAGTGCTGACATTGCTACCTGTGATCGGTAGATTGCTTGTGATGGATGGAAGCGGTGCTTCATCCTTACTGAGTGTTGCCCATTCGCGGGCAGATGGACTGACTGACTGACTGACTGTCAATCCTTGTTCATCATGGGTTTGATTGTGAGCGTCACTCGCGATCCAGGTCGACTTGTACTTCCAATCAATTCGTTTAAGTTTTGTTGTTTTTTGTTTGCATAATAAACACACGTTTAATGCTGACGTGAGTGCATGAAATTCTGCTGACTATCGTAAAATTCAGATGGACGAAATGTTTCAAACTACCCAGATAATTCCAGTTCCAGCTGTTACAGAACAAACGAGAATTCTCTATCAGGTAAAAAAGTGCAGGTAATGCGCAAGCCTAGGGTTCTGCTCCACGTGTGTGCCAGCCTTTAGTTTTTGTACACTCTACAACATTTGCACACAGGCAATACGTGTTACGCCGGATTTTCTGGATGACATTGGTAACCAAACCGTGAAAGCTCGGATAGCGTTTGGCAAATCTCACTTTGTGTGACACCCTCGTGACATTGGACCTTCGCTGAAGATTAAAGTGTACAACAACAGCGGAACTTGGATCGATCATGAGGGTGAGGTTTAAAGATTGACAGTTAGCAATCACTGGTTACCTTCTTAACACATAACGTGTGGGTTAGAAACATGTAATGGGTCACTGTTCGTCACCTTTGCACGTGTACTTTGAAAGTCTA
>QNGE01004958.1:38480-51596 GCA_008508345.1 Paragonimus westermani | reverse complement strand
TGTCGCAGTCCAAGTTGCCGAAATGTATCTTATGTTAAACACATTNAAATGTATCTTATGTTAAACACATTCCAGTTTCCAAACGGAAGCACTGAAGTTAAATGAAATTAGATATCTAGGAAAATACAGGATCAGTATACATTTTTGTCCAACAGTACTTGTTCCACCACAAATGGTAAAATCAAGTCGATGCGCCCATGGTGTTTATGACGTTACCTCAAACTCAATCATGGCTAGATGAAATACTGAGATTACTTTATCTGGCACTTCTGTGTGAAACAAAACCTACAGGGATGTATACAACAATCAGTCAAGGCTGGACAGCGAGTAAAACAGGCACGTTAAGGAAAACCAGAAATGATGAACTGACAATAGAAAGGGATACCAACTCAAGCAATGGAGAAAGAAAATTTCGCTCGTGAAACATTTTTGCTTAATATGAAATGTGTCGACTATAGGCATATTGGAAGGCCTGTTACTATTTCGAAAGGTGATGCGTCGGTGCGCACGCAAACCCAGCAATCTGTTTCTATTAGGAAAACGTTGCTATCAGTGTTGTTGCTCATCGTTACTATGGTGTGTGCAGGTAACCCCACATCAAATCTTGTGTTAAACGTCCGTCAGTGTAACTGTCACCTTTGGAATACGATCAACTCGCTGGATGGCGCCGTTTGCCAGCAAGTGTGGGATGTACCAACTGCCAAGTTCTGACCACAAATGCTTCAATAACATCGTTTCACGAA
The DNA here is from genome assembly GCA_008508345.1 of Paragonimus westermani. Classification (NCBI taxonomy): domain Eukaryota; kingdom Metazoa; phylum Platyhelminthes; class Trematoda; order Plagiorchiida; family Troglotrematidae; genus Paragonimus; species Paragonimus westermani. The sequence goes on along the minus strand of QNGE01004958.1, from coordinate 50,853 downwards.
ACATGATATTCTCTAATTCTCAAACTTCAATGGTCAGAAACTTGCAAATGGGTAATTTCAAGGTAGATAAATAATCGTACTCCATACTGAGGCTGGTTCTCGGTTCTAACAAATTTAAATCAACCCAGTCAAAGTCACGTACGTCCTCCAGCAAATCAGTGACATGATGGTTGAGCAGCGATGTACACTGATTAATCAGATCGAACTGCAGCTTGTTAGATGCAACCAAGAAACAATAGAAACAGTTAAGCAGTTGTGCTGCATCAGCGGATAAAAAGAACAACCATTCGTCATCCAATCAGACCAGAGAACTAGTCGACCAATGAATGGATGATCCATAGGTTTGAACTTTCACGGTATGCCCTGGGACAGGTCTTGTTCGGGGCTCAGAGTTAGTTTTTGACTTCGTGTAATGACAGTCTAGCACCAACAAACAGTTCGGTAAATGCTAACCAGTTGACGAGTGATTGTATAACCTAAACACTGTTGATTTGGCTGAACACTGGTAGAATTTTGTTACACTCTCAAGTGTTACTAGCCGGCTAAACTCTCATAGCGCATGATCTATTGTCAATTGTCCACAGCATAACAGCATCAGCACCGTGGGAAACAAATGAATCTTCAAGGTCACCGCTGGTTAGTGGTCACATCGTTTGATCGGTTGTTTACACTTGTCACCATCACATGGGGTTCGCTAATGCTGCCATGTAGAGAATGATCTGCATGGCGGTCGTCAAAACTGACCACCTTTACCAGCTTAGACCTGTTTATGTGGCATATCACAAAATCTTCACTCACACCTTGTTAAACACTCTATGAATGTACGGGACCAGACAGGACATAGACAAAACTAAATAAACTGAAATACACTGGATTGGCTACTAACGCTCTCATTTTAATATTCACTCTTTTTTCATGTCTGATACCTTCATTCTGACCGGTCTTGGTGTTCAACGGAAAGCTTCATCAGGTTTGCTATCTACTTTAAAGCTACCCATTAGCAAATTCCTGACCATGAAAGTGTTGAAATTTAAGAATATCGTGTTCTGTAAGATGATTTTACTGAAGCAGCTGTGGTCAGATCTTGGTGGTTGGTCTATCTTTCGCTTGTGGTGAATAAGTTGACGGTTCTTTAATCAGTATATGCTTTCCGCGGCATACCTACAGAATGGCCGAAGTTTCCATTTTCATTCTGATGAAACAGTACGCATAATCCAAGTTGGTCGTGCCCAGCGACTTGTCACCTAATCTTGGCTTTGCTTAGTTGAATTGAATGGCAAATTTAACTGAGAGCTGGTTCGTAAAAAATACATAATCTAATACAAATCCCAACCTGGGGTTTGGATGATAAACCCTAACAAACAGGTTAGGTATCCACATGATGAATTAACCAAACAATTCCAGTTGTGTAACTGCTATAAGGGACGGCGAAACATATCTCAGTAGTTCGGTCAAAGATACGCATATAGGGTGGCTAAACATAATACAAGCATTAAAAACGAATATCTTTGCTAATCCTAACGTCTTGGGACATTTTGCTTATACATTTCTATTTACTGATAATCATACTTCCCAGATTCTTAACTACAAGGTGTGCTTCTCTTGCGAAAGCTTAACGTAAGAAACGTTCCAGTGTCCGATCCATCTTACACGCATACACAGGATCTTCCAGCTGAAGTGAGTGAATGAGTGGGAACGATGTTAGCGCCAGTGAATAAGTACACGCATTAAAAACGTAGTGCGAACTGCGGATATGGTGCATTGAAATCGTCCAGTCATCGTATAACATGAAGCTGCGCTTGTTAGTAGGGGCAGGAAGAGAATATTGGAGATGTGTATATGCATTATGCGAAACATGTTACCGAGAGCACCATTGCTGCGCCACTGCTAAAGATGTGAGCATACGTCAGGCGCGCAAAATGGTTTGTGCGCAGGTGGTTCTATAATTTCACATACCTTGTAATATGCGTTTAGCGATAAACGAGCGTCCCTTACTGCCACAATGAGATGGATATCGCTTAACTGATGTTGTTGGCCACGTTACTGTAAAGTTAACAATGTGCATCACTGTAATTTCACAACTCCACGAGCAACACTCCTACTGATCTAAACAGGTATAAATCGTACCTGCCATCGCACGGTTGACTAAGACGGAACGGACGGATCGAAGAAGTATCAGGAGTTTGAATATGTTCTAATCGTTCATCGCCGTTCCGCATTGCTTAAGATAGCTGGAATTCTGCGAATCTCTTCGCGTTAAATGCATTATTGATTCAACCTGGGTTTATTTGACGACCGGAAAAGTTAGCCCTATCTACTTCAATATACACATCAAAACGCCACATTTTTTCACTCCAATCTAAACGCAAAACAACCAGCAGGAAACGCAAGCCCTGGGACAAACGGAGAAAAGGAGGAGAAAGGGAAGGACCAAACAACTAAAGACATAACTACTTCAGTGTTGGAGTATTCAACATCAGAGAGTCAAGTTATAGGCAAAAAACGGAGATGCAAGTTACAGTGAAAAGCGATCAGCAAGAGACATTCCAAAATGCATTCGCTATTCTGTGCCACTGTCGGCAACGTCATTAAAGACAACTCAGCAAAACGACAACATTCACACTACCGAGCACTAGTAGCCATCATCTCACCTAACGTCCAGAGCCAACAACTCCATGAGTCACGAGGTCCCTAACACAGGAGACAAACCAGACATAAAGCAGACAAACCCTCGGTGAACGACTTCATTCCTCTAAGCCGGGTCATCATCTACCAAACGCTCAAGTCATGCCAGTCGCCCGAATCATTTACGAAGATTGCTCGCGGTGGTTAATGACCAACCGAAATCGCTAGAACGTGACTTAACATCCTAGGTGTGCGTAAATGTGAGGACAGAACAGAGGAACTCGTTCGACAGTCCCAAACGAAAGCCCGCTTTAGCGACATTTCCGTTGCCAAATCGTTTACAACAGAATTGAAAAAAATGACGAAGGTTAACAACTTCGAACTGCGCCCAATTCGGTGCAAAGATCGTCCAATAATTCACAGTGTTGTGAGCCAAGAACGCGAATGGTATGAGCGCTGTTCGTTCGAAAGACCAATACATGGATTATACGCTTCAACATAACTATAGACAAAAACATTCATCTGTGTACAACATCCGTCTCAGAACGTCACGATTACCACGGACACCACTGCTCAGTTCCTTTATGTACCAAGCACCATTTCATAACATGCAACAATCCGATGTTTCAACTTGCATTTTTCCTGCGGCTATTTCCAGGACAAAATCCATGCTCCTCCCTCACCACCGAATAGTGGTGGTGTGGGTAGTATAGTGCAATCGCCCGCCTCACTACACTCCTCTCACCGCAAACATTGCTCCACTTGTAACAAAAGCCGTTCAGGTTTTCTTTGATCTCTCGACGACCCGCGTGCCGGCCTCGGTGCTGTTCACACACCTCATGAGCAATTTCTTCTGAACCAAGTGTCACACCATTTGCAAAACTGAGTTCCGTGCACTCGATGTTCATTGTTCTCATTCTCAATCAGATACACTGGGTTCGGACGTTCCAATACTACATACAGTGCCCTCCACTTTACCTGGCACATCCTAGGTCCGGGTCCCGTTGCTCTCAGGCTCCGCCGGTCTCCGTATTTCAACTTCGATCCAAGATCAAACACACCGTATCGACCCCATCCACATTGTGATATGTTCAACCATGACACTGTCGTAGTGATTTCCGAAGGTGGTTACTGGAAAGCGGTCCGTCACATCCACCGACCAGAGTTCCCCAATTTCACTGACTGGAATTGGTTGTGTGAGACAACGACTGGGGTGGTTAGTGCTCTTCAGTATCTCATATTTCTGGGTCGCCCGCACATGATTGTTAACATCATTTTTCATTTCCGCCCAGTATGCCCTTCGCCTCAGCATTTCAGAGGTTCGATGACATCCCGTATGAGCCAGGGGATGACATTCCTTCAAATTGTTGCTCTCACCTCCGCCAGTGTAGCCAGCACGTTTATTCCCTCCCACATTTGATGCCTTGATATTCCGGCGCTATCCAACCAGAAGTCTGACCAGTGCAGTCTAAAAGCTTCCAATTTCGGATTTACCCCGTCTTCCGATGGTTGTCCATCCGATAGAATCTGGTCAGTCACTACCCGGATTGCTGCATACATCCTCTGTTATGCTTGCAACTTCCCACGATCGTTTCCCCGTTCAACACTGTTAACTCTGATCACATCCGCGTGTACCTACTCCATGGGTTGCGTTCGGGAAGGCAAATCGAGAATATAGTTCTCATTTCCGGCTACATGCCGAATTATGACATCGTACTCATGTATTCGTAACGCCCGAAGAGCCAGCTTTCCTCGGCGGTCCTTCGCCGATCTAACCCACTCCGAATGATTGTGGTCGGTCTTCACACGGAAACGTCGCCGAGCAGGTTTGGCCCGAATTTCTCCAAGGCACACCACAATAGACAAACATCCAACACTGTCGTTGAGTAGATTCGTTCAGTAGAACTCAGTACCCGACCGGCATATTCCAAAACACCGCGTTCCTGCTTCAGTACAGCACCGATTCCCATATCACTTGCATCTGTTGCGAAAACCAGGCTCCGTTCAGTCACTGGCAAATTCAGGGTCAGCTGTTCCCCCCTAATCAATTGTCGGTCTCGACAAACGCTTGACTGGCTTCTGCTGACCATTGAAACTGACAATCTTCCTTCAGAATTTCTCAACTTGGGCTCGCTGGGTCATGGGAGATTTTGATGAAGCGGCTGCACAACACAACGCGACCGAGAAACTGTCGCAACGTCCTCTTCGTCGTAGGCACCATGATAAATAGAATCGCCAGCACTTTCTCGACCTTGTGACCAGCACCTAATACCGTTTGTTTCACCAGTTGAGGCTTTGGACTATTGGTCCGTAGACAAGCTTGTTCAATCTTCTGCAACACAGCTGAAAAGTGTATTGTAAGTTTTATCTCATTCGCGTTGTGAATAACGATATCGTCTCCACAGACAGCAGTATTGCTCAATCCGTGCAGCACCTTTAGCATCAGTCGTCTGAACGTGGGAATAGATGGCCTGGTAGCCTGATGGGCATACGTTTGGAGCGGTCTCGCTTTTCTCCCACTGTGAACGTTGTCTCAACTCGGCCCGATTGCTTGATTGGATCCTGTAAATACCCACGCATTCTGCAGCTTATCGAAAAACCCGGTCACCGATGGGACTGTTACCACTTTATTGACCGTAATCCGGTTGAGCCGCATAAAGCCGACACAAAATCGAAATCTACCATCAGGCTTCCTCACCAACAAGATGGGAGAATTGAACGGGCTATCGGCCTTCTTGATGATTTCTTCTTTCAGCATGTCATTCACTTATCGTTCAGTTTCCACTGCAGGTGTATTGGGGATCTCATGTGGCAGAATGTTCGAAATCGATTTAACGCGATGGGATCGCGGAAGTAAATACAAAATGACAACGTGCTGACCCATGGTCTAAAACCAAGTATGTACTCTAACAAAGATGAAGGTCTCAAAAGAAGACTCACTATGAAAAATCACTGATGTATGGCATAGTTTAGTGAAGATGTGGTTCAGAGTAGGAAGTGGCAATGTATAACAATCAAATGCACGGTGTCTGAAACACGTTCTAAATAAAAATAACCTGTGGTCGGCTCATAGTTGCAAAATCCTCCCGCCATTACTCGAGCGGCGCGAAGCCAACTCAAGCTTGCCACCTAACTCAGACACAGATTCACCTAGGAGACAAAATTTGACGTCCACACATTCCGCCAGCCAGACGTCAACCCAAAAGAAACAGACAAATCACAATAAAAGGCGGTCTTCAAAGTGACATCACTGCAGTCATTTAGAGCATAGGCAAGCAAAATGAAAATATTCGTGAAAATTTAACGTTTTGATCTGGTTTCAATAGAACGTTCCCAAGAGACGGTTCAGTGCCTACTGGTGAAAGGTATCTAACTTACCAGTGCGACTGTGTCCGTTGTGTGGGGACCATAGTTACTGCTGATCGACCTGCAGAAGTGATGGAGGAGTTACTGGTACTGAATTTTCCAAACCCTTATATTAGCTCACGTTTTGGACCCAAACAAGGGACGGGGGAGAACGGAGGCTGAGAGGCGACAGACGGAACTTACTGTAGCCAGACTGTCCAGCGAGAAAGAGAACCAAGTCTGTTGCATTGCAAAACTGGAGTCAAGTATATAATGCACACATATCTAATGACCAAGCTGTCCGCCTGACAATAAAGATTGTGCTTTATTAGACGCCTTCTCGCTACATAATGACCAAGCTGTCCGCCCATCTTTGTCGACTGCTAACTTTTCTGCTAACTTTCCTTCTGTCCATAAGGTTAATTTCTCATCCACTGATGTTCCTCGGTTTCTTGGTCGTTTATAGCGGGCTACTCGGTTACACACTGTGAGTCTCGATTACTGTATATGTTGTGACATTTTTATGTGATTATTATAAATGGGATCCCTGATAGGCCTGGGAGATAAACTGCATAGAGCGATGTGGATGGTTAGCGATAGCATGTTTTCGCTCATCCATTCTGCTATATGCAACAGATAGGGCGACCCGGTTTATACAGTGATACGGCCGGTGCAGGATGGAATTGTTGGCTTTGTGAATAGTCATGGTTTTAGGTGAGCTGAGAAACTGCCAGAAAGCCAAGACCTCGTCGATAGAATGTTGTGTATTGTTCTCAACCAAAGCCTTCTACTCAAAAGCCTGTACCACAAAACAGCAGGTAGTGGGACAAAAGTAGTGCTTTTTCCTGGAAAAGATGTCAGCCCTCTTCCAACTCCAAGCCCGGAAAATCAGAAGAATGTGGTTAATCAGACCCTTACCTATTGCCCTACGTGGTATGAGTGACTGCAAGTGTGATCGTCACATCGTTCAGTTCATCCCACTCCCTCATTGAGATACGCAGGCCGCCAAACCACGTCAAGGTTCGGTCTCTTTGTGACAGCCTTGCACACGAACGTGAACGGGATAGTTGAGCGGTTTATACGGTTGTCTATGCAGCAGGCCAGACGCCAGGACTACTCACAGCTCCATCAACAGACTTATTCCGATAAATTAGCCCAAACTACAGTTTAGTTAGATTCAGTCAAGGGGGTTGATAGCTGTACTGATCGGAATCAAGGACTTGGAATAACCCTCGCGTAAGTTATAAGGCGAAGACTTCGCACCGGTTGCAACAAACGGGTGTTTTTCATGAGACGAGAACCGTATTTATGGATGTAAAGTAGTACTGAAGAAATCGGTGTTTGTCATTGGCTAATCATATTCGCAGCTGTGAAGTCAAACTGTAAGCTGATTGGTGCAATACAGGACAAGGAACGTGGCAAATAAGGATAAGTGTAACATACAGGCTTTCGTACAGTCCTGAAGTGGTACCCTAAGGCGACGTTTGTATTGGTCCTTTGCTTGACCGTCGACTGTGTCAGGCTTTGGATAAGCCGGGAATCGAATAAATTTTCATCACAACAAACTTGGTCCTCATAAATCTGACGCACAGTTGCAACGGTTACAACGTAACCCCCAACATATTTCTGCGTACTGTTTTGAACAAAGGTACAGTTGTTCATCACAAGCTCACAAGTATCGATTTTTACCAGCAAAACATCTCAAGGTCTCCATTATTGGGTCAACCACACGTATCACTATCCATTTCCATAATATGCTCATAGACCACACACAGATTTAGAAGAAATTTGTGTAATTACTGGAGGAATTATTTTCGTGTTTTTCATTCACTAGATTGTAGAAGTATTTGTTCAACCGCTTTGAGAATTTCGCATTCTACCCTAGAGAAACCATATCCGGTAGCGTATGTGTCGGTTAGCCATTGCACCAGAAACCAAGCCTATTACACGTGAATGACTATCATAAACATTCCTTCTGAGTAAACTTTCCACTAAACTATGCTCACTGACATTCACGTGGACAGTGTGTGAAATTGGCACAGCTGAAACAATGTGGTAAACTAATCAACTGAATGCAGTACTAGGATACGTTCTAATCCGAATTACGTCAAAAACAAGAACCAACTAAATGCGTTATTCGAATGTGTGCATGAATTGCACAAAGCGATGTTGGCAAAATGCTTACTTCATCAGCTTTGTTTTGAAAATGCTTTCCTAAAGCGAAGTCCGTTGACAAGAGTTATTCCTGACGTGTTTGACTTGGCTTTCCTCAGAGTAGATGTGAAGTATTTTACATAATCAACAACCGAATACCATCTAGGATGACATCCCTGATTGTCACCCTCAGAGCGGTTCTACCTGCCAGACTTAAACAAATTCGACTGGTGAATCCAGAATATTGACTGAGTTAAAATGCTCGATTTCGTAGTAATTAGTGCTTGCCAACAACTCTTGCTGGTTGTGTTACCAACACATTAAGGTTTGAGTCTCCATAATGATTAAGGAGGGAGTGAATTTTCAGTCATCCAAATTCGAAAAGAAATCGATTTGACTTCTTCTTTAGTAAAGTTCTCATTCTCACGACTGTGATTTCAATTCTAGTGTAGCGAGGACCAGCAATCGCTCTATGGTTGGCGGCATCCGATTCGGATTAGCCTGTCACAGTGACTGAAGCCAAAGGACGCCTGCGCTTATCCATCACTGCAACTGGCTTGCGCTGCACCAATTGCAGTTCCACCAACACACCACATATCCAGTGTAAACCCGAAGGAATAAGACCGGGAGGTGTGCCAGTGGGGCCTTTGTGTCCAGCCGGCCAATGCTGGTTAGCCACTTGATTGGCTAATAAGGAAAGGAAACTCTTATCTCTCGGAAACTAAACAGAGAGAGGCTGCAATGACGAGATCTACACTGAGAAGAAAGATTTTTGAAGTGTAATACAAGAAGCGTTGCAGTATAGGATTGCAGGTTAGTGCAACCTAAAGAAGATGGGGATGAAAAGCAAATTTACCGCTCAACTATGAAAAGCCAGGCAGACCATTCATTATACAATGCACCAACAAAGCCGAAGAAAAGAATGGATAGAACTCCACAGACACTCACGCATCTGCTTTTTGTCTGGCTGCTCCCGTTCGGCCAGTCTGACAAGGTTGAACCCGCAAGGAGCGAAGTCACAGTCAGCACAGCCCTCAGGATCTAAACAGCACGCAAGCCTGACCACCACGCCAAGGTATACTACTCACACCACTACCATTCAATAGTGGAGCAGAAACATGGATTTTGACATGGAAGTAGATAGGAGAAAAGTACGGGAAGAAACACTGAAGTGTCGCGTAGCATGAACTGGTTCTTGGCACATAAAAACGGAGCATGAGCGTCCGTGGTAACCTTGACGTTCTGAGACAACTGTGTGTGGACAGATGAGTGTTTTTGTTTGTAGTCATGTTGAAGCACATAATCCATGTATTGGTTTTCTGAATAAACAACCGTTGCGCCATTCGAGTTCTTGGCTTACAACACCAGTACGTATTCTCTTCAGAAGATCGTTCTGACCACTTCTGTATTGCCTTCGTACCATACATGGCCAAATTGTCATATCTAGAGTATATGCCACGTTCGATTGTCAGTAGTCTTCCAGTTTCTGTCATCGTTTCAGTACTTCTCTGCATCAACTAGTTTGCAAGTGGTAGACACCAGTGATGACTCCGCAAATATTATCTTTTACATTATGGGATTGTGTCGAATAGTATCGTAATCACCCTCACGGAACTGGAGTTCATATTCTGAAGGAATCGTAAAGAAGCACTTACTGATGAGGTTCGCGAATTATGGTGAAAACGATAAGGCGTCTGTCAAGCTTTAGAGATCGCTGAATATGAGAAATGTTCCTCGAATAATTAGCAAGCAGCCACAGCTTCGTATTACTTGAATTCGACTAATTAGTCAAATGCACTGAACCAGATCGAGCCCTGGACCAGTAATGACGCTACAGCAGTGGCTAACCGAGAGAGGTGAATACAAGCCACATTTTATTTGGACTACAAGCCCTTTTCTGATAGAAAAATGTGGACATTAGTTATTCAATTGTACTACGCTGTCCGATAATTAAATCGTGGAGATCTCACCTGCCTGACACTAGTCATGCTAACAGCACCCAAATAAACAGGACGTTCCCGATTGCCCGCAATCGTGCTGTTACGTTTGTTGAGCATGAAAACATTGCACATTACTGCCTGTAGAATTTTATCTCAGGAAATGAGAACACATCCGTCGACTAGAACCGTTTCCAAACAAACGTCTTTGTGATTTTGGTTACGCAACTTCGGTTGCCAAAAGCCTGCGGTTTCCGATTAATCCTCTGAACTTCAAATACATCTAAAACTGCCGTCTCAGTCTTTAAACGAACCACAAGAACTTACTAATTTGATCACTAGTGAGCAATATGTGGTTTAAACTTGATACTATTGACTGTCCTGTTAACTCCAACAACATTACGGTAAAGCCGTAGTCCGTTGTGACGACCACAGCATTCACACACATCAATTTGCATAAATGACAAGTCATCCTTTGCGTTGTTCTTTCTACACAGGCAATTTTTTGTCATCAGCTTTGTACACACACTTTTTCTCCTAAATACCAGCATAACTAAAATAAATTTGCATTCACTTGCAACCCATACAAACTACTCAGCCGAACAGAGGCATATAGCACAGTACGACTGTGTACCATATTTCTGCAAGTCTTCTGCACCGAGTCGACAACGAAATCCACCTAACGAACAGTATCAGAGTCTGGTATTTGAAAAGTGCACGAAAGCAATTCTTCCATATGCCGCAGTTGTCGTGATCAGGAGTTAATCAATCAGGTGACAAACAACAGTGTCGAACATTGCTTACTTAGAAGCAGCACGCGTTGACATACACCATCATAACTATCATGGTTATTTTTCGCCCTGTTTTGTTCCCATATATTTTAACGTCACTAGCGTATCCTTAAAGTCCTCAAGTCACATCTGCATTTGCTGAGGTGAATGTCGAAAGATTTGTAAATGAATACATTTTAGAAATTGGAATGAAGTAAGGTGTACGTTGTATTTATATAGCCGCAGCACGTTCACTAAGTCTCGCTCTATAAGTAAATTCAAATCCTCATTTTCAACAAGCACTATCATTAACGGAATCGAAGCAGGTAACAACACGGTGGCTCGCGTTGGTGACATGTAATCATCAGCCGAAAGATTACGCACTCATGAAAAGAAGAAAAACGACAGAAAAGTTAAGAGACTTGAAGAAAAAACTTCTATAAAGTCAAAACTGATTATGAACGTGACGGCGCATTGCATAAAGATCACAAAGCTACAGGTAACAGCATCACTAAGTGCAACTTGATCAAGGACAACTCGGCAAAACAACGACAACATTCACACTACCGAGCACTAGTAGCCATCATCTCACCTAACGTCCAGAGCCAACAACTCCATGAGTCACGAGGTCCCTAACACAGGAGACAAACCAGACATAAAGCAGACAAACCCTCGGTGAACGACTTCATTCCTCTAAGCCGGGTCATCATCTACCAAACGCTCAAGTCATGCCAGTCGCCCGAATCATTTACGAAGATTGCTCGCGGTGGTTAATGACCAACCGAAATCGCTAGAACGTGACTTAACATCCTAGGTGTGCGTAAATGTGAGGACAGAACAGAGGAACTCGTTCGACAGTCCCAAACGAAAGCCCGCTTTAGCGACATTTCCGTTGCCAAATCGTTTACAACAGAATTGAAAAAAATGACGAAGGTTAACAACTTCGAACTGCGCCCAATTCGGTGCAAAGATCGTCCAATAATTCACAGTGTTGTGAGCCAAGAACGCGAATGGTATGAGCGCTGTTCGTTCGAAAGACCAATACATGGATTATACGCTTCAATATAACTATAGACAAAAACATTCATCTGTGTACAACATCCGTCTCAGAACGTCACGATTACCACGGACACCACTGCTCAGTTCCTTTATGTACCAAGCACCATTTCATAACATGCAACAATCCGATGTTTCAACTTGCATTTTTCCTGCGGCTATTTCCAGGACAAAATCCATGCTCCTCCCTCACCACCGAATAGTGGTGGTGTGGGTAGTATAGTGCAATCGCCCGCCTCACTACACTCCTCTCACCGCAAACATTGCTCCACTTGTAACAAAAGCCGTTCAGGTTTTCTTTGATCTCTCGACGACCCGCGTGCCGGCCTCGGTGCTGTTCACACCCCTCATGAGCAATTTCTTCTGAACCAAGTGTCACACCATTTGCAAAACTGAGTTCCGTGCACTCGATGTTCATTGTTCTCATTCTCAATCAGATACACTGGGTTCGGACGTTCCAATACTACATACAGTGCCCTCCACTTT